>JAEKDQ010000454.1:0-109321 GCA_026937815.1 Etheostoma perlongum
CGTGAGTGTATCTCCATCCACGTTGGTCAGGCTGGTGTCCAGATTGGCAATGCCTGCTGGGAGCTTTACTGCCTGGAACATGGGATCCAGCCAGATGGACAGATGCTCAGTGACAAGACTTGAGGAGGAGATGATTCTTCAACACCTTCTTTAGTGAGACTGGAGCTGGAAAGCATGTCCCCAGAGCACTTTTTGTGACCTGGAGCCCACTGTTGTTGGTAAACTCTATTTAAATATATAGATGCCATAGTTACCTTATTTCATCAAGTCAAACCCTCAAGTAATTTCTGATAAATCGGTCTCTTTTAGATGAGGTGCGCACTGGAACCTACCGCCAGCTGTTCCACCCCTGAGCAGCTAATCACCGGCAAGGAAGATGCTGCCAACAACTTCGCCCGTGGACACTACACCATCGGTAAAAAGAGATTATCGACCTGGTGCTGAACAGGATACGCAAAACTGGTGGGTAACAAAATATCAAGAGGGATTTGCCTAATTTTCAAATGTTAAATTAAATGGCATATTTCATATGGGATCACTGTCTCTCTGTCTCTGTCCTCAGGCTGACCAGTGCACTGGCCTTCAGGGGCTTCTTGGTTTTTCCACAGCCGGAGGTGGCACCGGCTCTGGTTTCACCTCGCTGCTGATGGAGCGTCTGTCTGTCGACTATGGCAAGAAGTCCAAGCTGGAGTTCTCCGTCTACCCAGCTCCTCAGGTGTCCACCGCTGTGGTGGAGCCTACAACGCCATCCTGACAACCCACACCACCCTGGAGCACTCTGACTGTGCCTTCATGGTGGATAACGAAAACCATCTACGATATCTGCCGTAGGAACCTCGATATTGAGCGTCCTTCTTACACCAACCTGAACAGGTTGATCAGTCAGATTTTGTCCTCTGTCACTGCTTCCCTTCGTTTTGATGGTGCCCTCAATGTTGATCTGACAGAGTTCCAGACCAACTTGGTGCCATATCCCGTATCCATTTCCCTCTGGCCACCTATGCCCCTGTCATCTCTGCTGAGAAAGCTTACCATGAGCAGCTCTCAGTGGCAGAAATCACCAACGCCTGCTTTGAACCAGCCAATCAGTTTGTAAAATGTGACCCTCGCCATGGCAAATACATGGCTTGCTGCCTTTGTATCGTGGTGATGTGGTGCCCAAAGATGTGAATGCTGCCATTGCCACCATCAAGACCAGGCGCTCCATCCAGTTTGTAGATTGGTGCCCCACTGGTTTCAAGGTGGGCATCAACTACCAGCCGCCCACTGTAGTTCCTGGTGGAGACCTGGCCAAGGTCCAGAGGGCCGTGTGCATGCTGAGCAACACCACTGCTATTGCAGAGGCCTGGGCTCGGCTTGACCACAAATTTGATCTGATGTATGCTAAAGCGTGCCTTTGTTCATTGGTATGTGGGTGAAGGTATGGAGGAGGGAGAGTTCTCTGAGGCCAGGGAGGACATGGCAGCTCTAGAAAAGGATTATGAAGAGGTTGGAGTGGACTCTATTGAGGGTGAGGGAGAGGAGGAAGGAGAGGAGTAGGGTCTACATACTAATAAGTAAAGTATTGTGTAAGAAAGTGTTCTTTCTGATAGTGATGATAGTTTTGGAGATGATGATGAAAGAGAGTAATATTAAACAGGCATGTATTCCCCTTTATTGATCTCTGATCTGTTATTAAAGTTAAAAAAATGAAGTTTGTGCACTATTTTCTGCTCTCTTTAAAACATCCCTTCCACAGGGAGGTGCTCACACTGTAAGACTAAGCCACTGTTAAACGTTTAACGTATCTACATAACATAGGTTGTATATTCTTATACTAAATGATCTTGCTGCTCAACTCACTTTAGTCACATGGGGCAGTGTTGTTCATCAGATGTTTGAACTCCACACCTAGGGTGAAATGGTAAACTACCCTACATTTCAAATTGTTGCAGTATAACAAGTCTAGATCTTAACTGTAATAATTGACGGTGATTTGTGATTTACACAAGAAATGCCTGAGAAGACAGTGGGTGAGAATTATCTTTTTAAAGTATCCAATGTAGGAAATATTCAGATTATACAACTGACTTGATGAAAAACAATATATTAGGGTAAGGGTTATTATCAATATTTTAATGTTCAGAACTCCAAAACATGTATAGCAGTTAAAAAAAAAATCCTCAACGTCCTGTTTTTGCTCCAGCATTATGCAACTACTGCAGAAAGTAAAAGAACAAATGTTTTCTAATCCTTTTTTTCTCAATAAATTGGGACCTCTGGTGGCATCATGCTGTACACTAAGAAGATGTGATGGAAAGGAAAACTAACAAATGTAATGCTGTATCCTTTCAACAGGACATCCATTACCACAGTATATTGTACTAAAATGTATAATTTCATTTGAAACTTTCATCTACTTTTTTTCCCTTTCTAACGGGTTTTGTGTCACGCTTTGAGAGAAGCAAGGCTTGGAGGGTTAGGTGAAGAAAGTGCTTTTTGTGGAAAAGAATGGTTTAGCCAACACTGTCACCTAGTGACCTCAACCAGGAACTCTCCAAAGTGAGCTACCTACCATTATGGAAATGTAGGCAGAGGTATTTTGCGGTGCATCTTTTAATTCTGCAGAAACTCAATGAGTAACTGATACACATCAGTATAATTCACATCATTGTTGGCATCCCTAAGGTTCAGGTGATGACAGATCACCTGAACTTGTGGTAGCCTGTGATGGAAGGAGCATTTAAAGTCATGTAAACTTTGATCTGGTATTATAAATGAATCTGTTCTGTGCTTCATGTCAGCTGTGTGTGAGTATTTCCTTAGTTAGTCAGGATTACAGAGCAGACTGGCATGTAGGCCTACTGCATTTCAACATTGGTATTTCTGGTTTATTAATCAGATTTAGAAAGGACTTTATTGCCACAGTACGTGGGATTTGCCTTGGTGTGTGTACATACACATACACAAACAAAAACATGAATATGGAATAGAAAATAAATACAGAATAAAAATATACAGTATGTGCAATGTGCAGATGTATAGTCCAAGATGGAGGTAAGTGTAAGTGTAATTACTAGGGATGGGGAGGGTTAAGCCAATGCTTTTATTAAAGCCACTTCAAATCTGTTAACAGAATTTATTGTATTTTTCATTTAGCGAGTTGAACTTTTTAGACTATTTAGTACAATAATCAACATTAAAAATAGTGTTAATTCAAAACGTATTTCAGAGGCATTGTTAAGACAAGCTTATTGCATGAGTCATCTTTAAGCAGTAGTATTTACTAACCATATTTGTTGTAATTAAATCTTGTTTCAGGCAATATACCAATTCAGCTACACTTTATTCGAAGTGATGATAGCAACTGTCTTCCCAAAGGGGAGTTTTTCCTCGCCACTGTCGCACTGTTGCTTGCTCTGGAGGAAACTACTAGAACTGTTGGGTCCTTGTAAATTCTGGAGTGTGGTCTAGACCTACTCTATCTGTAAAGTGTCTTGAGATAACTCTTGTTATGAATTGATACTATAAATAAAATTGAATTGAATTGAATTATTATATTTTCCTACACATAAATAAAGACATTTGCACCATACATTGATCCAGAAAATGCCAAAACTGTTGCAGAAAAATTCACCGGTATGCAGGAAATCAAGTGTTTGATATGCTCATAAATATAATTTTTCTGTAGTTGAGATCTAATTCCTCATTCTCATTGAGGCTAATAATCGCCAGTGGGTACAGGAATGGCAGTTAAAATTATTACATCACATTAATGAATTAATTAGTTATAGAGAACACGTCCATTTAGTGTGTTCTTATTCTTAGAATATGAAATGGTGCTTATATATTGTTTGGTTTAATTTTCAAACACAATAAATAATTGTTTCTGAATAATACGGCTGATAAATAAGATAATACTGGTTTCTTTTAGCATAAGAGTAATTTATGAAAAAAAAAATTAATAAATGTTCAAAACAAAGGGAGAAATACGGTTTAGAAAGAATAATTGGAAATATCTATGAGTATCATCCATGGTAACACGCATAGAAACAAAGAAATCAATATTAATAAATACAATTTTATTTCTAGGTGAACACCATAGACCGTTAATATTTATACAGTCTATGGGTAACAGTGTGATGAAGATTATTGTTTTCTTTTAAATAATAGGAAAGGAGCTCTTGTGACCTTCTACCAATCGGATTCCGCTGCTCTTTCCCCATAGTAACGCGCAGACTCGCCTAGCAACAACAACCGCTCTCCTAAAAGTGCAGGCAGCTGTGACGGTTAAATCACTCTTACGTTACCTAGCTAACTACTCTCTTACAACCCGTTTAAAGCAGCGTCAGGAAACATGGTGAGTATAAGAAGTACAAGTATAAAAAATATAAGTTAGCAACGTTTCGGGTTATATGACAATGTTACGTTTTAATTGTGTTATTTTTTTTTGAATTAATTAATTCGTAAAAGACAGCGCCTAGCTATAATTTAACGTTAACCTAGCTAGCTAGCTAAAGCTTTCTGTCTGACTGTGCCGTGTGCAAATCGTCTCTGGTTCATTAGTAACATTCCTCTGCCGCCTAAATGAAACAAAAGGCCTGACTGCGACCCTCTTTTTTTTCGAATAAAATGAATGAATCAGGCAAATAGCTGATATACAACCCTATAAAAGGTTACAGATTATGTCCCTCCGCAGATATTTTATGTATATATATGTATAGTACCGTTTCGATACGAATACACGTACCCTTCCTCCTCTACTATCCACTGTAACGCCAAGAAGCTTGGTCCTTTATACTTGTTCAACTGCCATACCTTCAACATATACATTTAATTTAGATTCTTAATTTAGATGTCTGGCAATATTTCACAGTAAATGTTACAACTTGTTGTTTTCCTCCAGCATGGGTATACCATTTAGTTTTCTTTTCCATTGTCACATTTCTAAAATAATGCGTACGGATAAGTAAACTTGTTCCTATTTTCCACAGCGTGAGTGTATCTCCATCCACGTTGGTCAGGCTGGTGTCCAGATTGGCAATGCCTGCTGGGAGCTTTACTGCCTGGAACATGGGATCCAGCCAGATGGACAGATGCTCAGTGACAAGACTTGCGGAGGAGGAGATGATTCCTTCAACACCTTCTTTAGTGAGACTGGAGCTGGAAAGCATGTCCCCAGAGCACTTTTTGTGGACCTGGAGCCCACTGTTGTTGGTAAACTCTATTTAAATATATAGATGCCATAGTTACCTTATTTCATCAAGTCAAACCCTCAAGTAATTTCTGATAAATCGGTCTCTTTAGATGAGGTGCGCACTGGAACCTACCGCCAGCTGTTCCACCCTGAGCAGCTAATCACCGGCAAGGAAGATGCTGCCAACAACTACGCCCGTGGACACTACACCATCGGCAAAGAGATTATCGACCTGGTGCTGAACAGGATACGCAAACTGGTGGGTAACAAAATATCAAGAGGGATTCGCCTAATTTTCAAATGTTAAATTAAATGGCATATTTCATATGGGATCACTGTCTCTCTGTCTCTGTCCTCAGGCTGACCAGTGCACTGGCCTTCAGGGCTTCTTGGTTTTCCACAGCTTCGGAGGTGGCACCGGCTCTGGTTTCACCTCGCTGCTGATGGAGCGTCTGTCTGTCGACTATGGCAAGAAGTCCAAGCTGGAGTTCTCCGTCTACCCAGCTCCTCAGGTGTCCACCGCTGTGGTGGAGCCCTACAACGCCATCCTGACAACCCACACCACCCTGGAGCACTCTGACTGTGCCTTCATGGTGGATAACGAGGCCATCTACGATATCTGCCGTAGGAACCTCGATATTGAGCGTCCTTCTTACACCAACCTGAACAGGTTGATCAGTCAGATTTTGTCCTCTGTCACTGCTTCCCTTCGTTTTGATGGTGCCCTCAATGTTGATCTGACAGAGTTCCAGACCAACTTGGTGCCATATCCCCGTATCCATTTCCCTCTGGCCACCTATGCCCCTGTCATCTCTGCTGAGAAAGCTTACCATGAGCAGCTCTCAGTGGCAGAAATCACCAACGCCTGCTTTGAACCAGCCAATCAGTTTGTAAAATGTGACCCTCGCCATGGCAAATACATGGCTTGCTGCCTTTGTATCGTGGTGATGTGGTGCCCAAAGATGTGAATGCTGCCATTGCCACCATCAAGACCAGGCGCTCCATCCAGTTTGTAGATTGGTGCCCCACTGGTTTCAAGGTGGGCATCAACTACCAGCCGCCCACTGTAGTTCCTGGTGGAGACCTGGCCAAGGTCCAGAGGGCCGTGTGCATGCTGAGCAACACCACTGCTATTGCAGAGGCCTGGGCTCGGCTTGACCACAAATTTGATCTGATGTATGCTAAGCGTGCCTTTGTTCATTGGTATGTGGGTGAAGGTATGGAGGAGGGAGAGTTCTCTGAGGCCAGGGAGGACATGGCAGCTCTAGAAAAGGATTATGAAGAGGTTGGAGTGGACTCTATTGAGGGTGAGGGAGAGGAGGAAGGAGAGGAGTAGGGTCTACATACTAATAAGTAAAGTATTGTGTAAGAAAGTGTTCTTTCTGATAGTGATGATAGTTTTGGAGATGATGATGAAAGAGAGTAATATTAAACAGGCATGTATTCCCCTTTATTGATCTCTGATCTGTTATTAAAGTTAAAAAAATGAAGTTTGTGCACTATTTTCTGCTCTCTTTAAAACATCCCTTCCACAGGGAGGTGCTCACACTGTAAGACTAAGCCACTGTTAAACGTTTAACGTATCTACATAACATAGGTTGTATATTCTTATACTAAATGATCTTGCTGCTCAACTCACTTTAGTCACATGGGGCAGTGTTGTTCATCAGATGTTTGAACTCCACACCTAGGGTGAAATGGTAAACTACCCTACATTTCAAATTGTTGCAGTATAACAAGTCTAGATCTTAACTGTAATAATTGACGGTGATTTGTGATTTACACAAGAAATGCCTGAGAAGACAGTGGGTGAGAATTATCTTCTTTAAAGTATCCAATGTAGGAAATATTCAGACTAAATGTGAAATGATACAGATTATACAACTGACTTGATGAAAAACAATATATTAGGGTAAGGGTTATTATCAATATTTTAATGTTCAGAACTCCAAAACATGTATAGCAGTTAAAAAAAAATCCTCAACGTCCTGTTTTTGCTCCAGCATTATGCAACTACTGCAGAAAGTAAAAGAACAAATGTTTTCTAATCCTTTTTTTCTCAATAAATTGGGACCTCTGGTGGCATCATGCTGTACACTAAGAAGATGTGATGGAAAGGAAAACTAACAAATGTAATGCTGTATCCTTTCAACAGGACATCCATTACCACAGTATATTGTACTAAAATGTATAATTTCATTTGAAACTTTCATCTACTTTTTTCCCTTTCTAACGGGTTTTGTGTCACGCTTTGGAGAGAAGCAAGGCTTGGAGGGTTAGGTGAAGAAAGTGCTTTTGTGGAAAAGAATGGTTTAGCCAACACTGTCACCTAGTGACCTCAACCAGGAACTCTCCAAAGTGAGCTACCTACCATTATGGAAATGTAGGCAGAGGTATTTTGCGGTGCATCTTTTAATTCTGCAGAAACTCAATGAGTAACTGATACACATCAGTATAATTCACATCATTGTTGGCATCCCTAAGGTTCAGGTGATGACAGATCACCTGAACTTGTGGTAGCCTGTGATGGAAGGAGCATTTAAAGTCATGTAAACTTTGATCTGGTATTATAAATGAATCTGTTCTGTGCTTCATGTCAGCTGTGTGTGAGTATTTCCTTAGTTAGTCAGGATTACAGAGCAGACTGGCATGTAGGCCTACTGCATTTCAACATTGGTATTTCTGGTTTATTAATCAGATTTAGAAAGGACTTTATTGCCACAGTACGTGGGATTTGCCTTGGTGTGTGTACATACACATACACAAACAAAAACATGAATATGGAATAGAAAATAAATACAGAATAAAAAATATACAGTATGTGCAATGTGCAGATGTATAGTCCAAGATGGAGGTAAGTGTAAGTGTAATTACTAGGGATGGGGAGGGGTTAAGCCAATGCTTTTATTAAAGCCACTTCAAATCTGTTAACAGAATTTATTGTATTTTTCATTTAGCGAGTTGAACTTTTTAGACTATTTAGTACAATAATCAACATTAAAAATAGTGTTAATTCAAAACGTATTTCAGAGGCATTGTTAAGACAAGCTTATTGCATGAGTCATCTTTAAGCAGTAGTATTTACTAACCATATTTGTTGTAATTAAATCTTGTTTCAGGCAATATACCAATTCAGCTACACTTTATTCGAAGTGATGATAGCAACTGTCTTCCCAAAGGGGAGTTTTTCCTCGCCACTGTCGCACTGTTGCTTGCTCTGGAGGAAACTACTAGAACTGTTGGGTCCTTGTAAATTCTGGAGTGTGGTCTAGACCTACTCTATCTGTAAAGTGTCTTGAGATAACTCTTGTTATGAATTGATACTATAAATAAAATTGAATTGAATTGAATTATTATAATTTCCTACACATAAATAAAGACATTTGCACCATACATTGATCCAGAAAATGCCAAAACTGTTGCAGAAAAATTCACCGGTATGCAGGAAATCAAGTGTTTGATATGCTCATAAATATAATTTTTCTGTAGTTGAGATCTAATTCCTCATTCTCATTGAGGCTAATAATCGCCAGTGGGTACAGGAATGGCAGTTAAAATTATTACATCACATTAATGAATTAATTAGTTATAGAGAACACGTCCATTTAGTGTGTTCTTATTCTTAGAATATGAAATGGTGCTTATATATTGTTTGGTTTAATTTTCAAACACAATAAATAATTGTTTCTGAATAATACGGCTGATAAATAAGATAATACTGGTTTCTTTTAGCATAAGAGTAATTTATGAAAAAAAATTAATAAATGTTCAAAACAAAGGGAGAAATACGGTTTAGAAAGAATAATTGGAAATATCTATGAGTATCATCCATGGTAACACGCATAGAAACAAAGAAATCAATATTAATAAATACAATTTTATTTCTAGGTGAACACCATAGACCGTTAATATTTATACAGTCTATGGGTAACAGTGTGATGAAGATTATTGTTTTCTTTTAAATAATAGGAAAGGAGCTCTTGTGACCTTCTACCAATCGGATTCCGCTGCTCTTTCCCCATAGTAACGCGCAGACTCGCCTAGCAACAACAACCGCTCTCCTAAAAGTGCAGGCAGCTGTGACGGTTAAATCACTCTTACGTTACCTAGCTAACTACTCTCTTACAACCCGTTTAAAGCAGCGTCAGGAAACATGGTGAGTATAAGAAGTACAAGTATAAAAATATAAGTTAGCAACGTTTCGGGTTATATGACAATGTTACGTTTTAATTGTGTTATTTTTTTTGAATTAATTAATTCGTAAAAAGACAGCGCCTAGCTATAATTTAACGTTAACCTAGCTAGCTAGCTAAAGCTTTCTGTCTGACTGTGCCGTGTGCAAATCGTCTCTGGTTCATTAGTAACATTCCTCTGCCGCCTAAATGAAACAAAAGGCCTGACTGCGACCCTCTTTTTTCTAATAAAATGAATGAATCAGGCAAATAGCTGATATACAACCCTATAAAAGGTTACAGATTATGTCCCTCCGCAGATATTTTATGTATATATATGTATAGTACCGTTTCGATACGAATACACGTACCCTTCCTCCTCTACTATCCACTGTAACGCCAAGAAGCTTGGTCCTTTATACTTGTTCAACTGCCATACCTTCAACATATACATTTAATTTAGATTCTTAATTTAGATGTCTGGCAATATTTCACAGTAAATGTTACAACTTGTTGTTTTCCTCCAGCATGGGTATACCATTTAGTTTTCTTTTCCATTGTCACATTTCTAAAATAATGCGTACGGATAAGTAAACTTGTTCCTATTTTCCACAGCGTGAGTGTATCTCCATCCACGTTGGTCAGGCTGGTGTCCAGATTGGCAATGCCTGCTGGGAGCTTTACTGCCTGGAACATGGGATCCAGCCAGATGGACAGATGCTCAGTGACAAGACTTGCGGAGGAGGAGATGATTCCTTCAACACCTTCTTTAGTGAGACTGGAGCTGGAAAGCATGTCCCCAGAGCACTTTTTGTGGACCTGGAGCCCACTGTTGTTGGTAAACTCTATTTAAATATATAGATGCCATAGTTACCTTATTTCATCAAGTCAAACCCTCAAGTAATTTCTGATAAATCGGTCTCTTTAGATGAGGTGCGCACTGGAACCTACCGCCAGCTGTTCCACCCTGAGCAGCTAATCACCGGCAAGGAAGATGCTGCCAACAACTACGCCCGTGGACACTACACCATCGGCAAAGAGATTATCGACCTGGTGCTGAACAGGATACGCAAACTGGTGGGTAACAAAATATCAAGAGGGATTTGCCTAATTTTCAAATGTTAAATTAAATGGCATATTTCATATGTGATCACTGTCTCTCTGTCTCTGTCCTCAGGCTGACCAGTGCACTGGCCTTCAGGGCTTCTTGGTTTTCCACAGCTTTTCGGAGGTGGCACCGGCTCTGGTTTCACCTCGCTGCTGATGGAGCGTCTGTCTGTCGACTATGGCAAGAAGTCCAAGCTGGAGTTCTCCGTCTACCCAGCTCCTCAGGTGTCCACCGCTGTGGTGGAGCCCTACAACGCCATCCTGACAACCCACACCACCCTGGAGCACTCTGACTGTGCCTTCATGGTGGATAACGAGGCCATCTACGATATCTGCCGTAGGAACCTCGATATTGAGCGTCCTTCTTACACCAACCTGAACAGGTTGATCAGTCAGATTTTGTCCTCTGTCACTGCTTCCCTTCGTTTTGATGGTGCCCTCAATGTTGATCTGACAGAGTTCCAGACCAACTTGGTGCCATATCCCCGTATCCATTTCCCTCTGGCCACCTATGCCCCTGTCATCTCTGCTGAGAAAGCTTACCATGAGCAGCTCTCAGTGGCAGAAATCACCAACGCCTGCTTTGAACCAGCCAATCAGTTTGTAAAATGTGACCCTCGCCATGGCAAATACATGGCTTGCTGCCTTTTGTATCGTGGTGATGTGGTGCCCAAAGATGTGAATGCTGCCATTGCCACCATCAAGACCAGGCGCTCCATCCAGTTTGTAGATTGGTGCCCCACTGGTTTCAAGGTGGGCATCAACTACCAGCCGCCCACTGTAGTTCCTGGTGGAGACCTGGCCAAGGTCCAGAGGGCCGTGTGCATGCTGAGCAACACCACTGCTATTGCAGAGGCCTGGGCTCGGCTTGACCACAAATTTGATCTGATGTATGCTAAGCGTGCCTTTGTTCATTGGTATGTGGGTGAAGGTATGGAGGAGGGAGAGTTCTCTGAGGCCAGGGAGGACATGGCAGCTCTAGAAAAGGATTATGAAGAGGTTGGAGTGGACTCTATTGAGGGTGAGGGGAGAGGAGGAAGGAGAGGAGTAGGGTCTACATACTAATAAGTAAAGTATTGTGTAAGAAAGTGTTCTTTCTGATAGTGATGATAGTTTTGGAGAGATGATGATGAAAGAGAGTAATATTAAACAGGCATGTATTCCCCTTTATTGATCTCTGATCTGTTATTAAAGTTAAAAAAATGAAGTTTGTGCACTATTTTCTGCTCTCTTTAAAACATCCCTTCCACAGGGAGGTGCTCACACTGTAAGACTAAGCCACTGTTAAACGTTTAACGTATCTACATAACATAGGTTGTATATTCTTATACTAAATGATCTTGCTGCTCAACTCACTTTAGTCACATGGGGCAGTGTTGTTCATCAGATGTTTGAACTCCACACCTAGGGTGAAATGGTAAACTACCCTACATTTCAAATTGTTGCAGTATAACAAGTCTAGATCTTAACTGTAATAATTGACGGTGATTTGTGATTTACACAAGAAATGCCTGAGAAGACAGTGGGTGAGAATTATCTTCTTTAAAGTATCCAATGTAGGAAATATTCAGACTAAATGTGAAATGATACAGATTATACAACTGACTTGATGAAAAACAATATATTAGGGTAAGGGTTATTATCAATATTTTAATGTTCAGAACTCCAAAACATGTATAGCAGTTAAAAAAAAAAATCCTCAACGTCCTGTTTTTGCTCCAGCATTATGCAACTACTGCAGAAAGTAAAAAGAACAAATGTTTTCTAATCCTTTTTTTCTCAATAAATTGGGACCTCTGGTGGCATCATGCTGTACACTAAGAAGATGTGATGGAAAGGAAAACTAACAAATGTAATGCTGTATCCTTTCAACAGGACATCCATTACCACAGTATATTGTACTAAAATGTATAATTTCATTTGAAACTTTCATCTACTTTTTTTCCCTTTCTAACGGGTTTTGTGTCACGCTTTGGAGAGAAGCAAGGCTTGGAGGGTTAGGTGAAGAAAGTGCTTTTTGTGGAAAAGAATGGTTTAGCCAACACTGTCACCTAGTGACCTCAACCAGGAACTCTCAAAGTGAGCTACCTACCATTATGGAAATGTAGGCAGAGGTATTTTGCGGTGCATCTTTTAATTCTGCAGAAACTCAATGAGTAACTGATACACATCAGTATAATTCACATCATTGTTGGCATCCCTAAGGTTCAGGTGATGACAGATCACCTGAACTTGTGGTAGCCTGTGATGGAAGGAGCATTTAAAGTCATGTAAACTTTGATCTGGTATTATAAATGAATCTGTTCTGTGCTTCATGTCAGCTGTGTGTGAGTATTTCCTTAGTTAGTCAGGATTACAGAGCAGACTGGCATGTAGGCCTACTGCATTTCAACATTGGTATTTCTGGTTTATTAATCAGATTTAGAAAGGACTTTATTGCCACAGTACGTGGGATTTGCCTTGGTGTGTGTACATACACATACACAAACAAAAACATGAATATGGAATAGAAAATAAATACAGAATAAAAAATATACAGTATGTGCAATGTGCAGATGTATAGTCCAAGATGGAGGTAAGTGTAAGTGTAATTACTAGGGATGGGGAGGGGTTAAGCCAATGCTTTTATTAAAGCCACTTCAAATCTGTTAACAGAATTTATTGTATTTTTCATTTAGCGAGTTGAACTTTTTAGACTATTTAGTACAATAATCAACATTAAAAATAGTGTTAATTCAAAACGTATTTCAGAGGCATTGTTAAGACAAGCTTATTGCATGAGTCATCTTTAAGCAGTAGTATTTACTAACCATATTTGTTGTAATTAAATCTTGTTTCAGGCAATATACCAATTCAGCTACACTTTATTCGAAGTGATGATAGCAACTGTCTTCCCAAAGGGGAGTTTTTCCTCGCCACTGTCGCACTGTTGCTTGCTCTGGAGGAAACTACTAGAACTGTTGGGTCCTTGTAAATTCTGGAGTGTGGTCTAGACCTACTCTATCTGTAAAGTGTCTTGAGATAACTCTTGTTATGAATTGATACTATAAATAAAATTGAATTGAATTGAATTATTATAATTTCCTACACATAAATAAAGACATTTGCACCATACATTGATCCAGAAAATGCCAAAACTGTTGCAGAAAAATTCACCGGTATGCAGGAAATCAAGTGTTTGATATGCTCATAAATATAATTTTTCTGTAGTTGAGATCTAATTCCTCATTCTCATTGAGGCTAATAATCGCCAGTGGGTACAGGAATGGCAGTTAAAATTATTACATCACATTAATGAATTAATTAGTTATAGAGAACACGTCCATTTAGTGTGTTCTTATTCTTAGAATATGAAATGGTGCTTATATATTGTTTGGTTTAATTTTCAAACACAATAAATAATTGTTTCTGAATAATACGGCTGATAAATAAGATAATACTGGTTTCTTTTAGCATAAGAGTAATTTATGAAAAAAAATTAATAAATGTTCAAAACAAAGGGAGAAATACGGTTTAGAAAGAATAATTGGAAATATCTATGAGTATCATCCATGGTAACACGCATAGAAACAAAGAAATCAATATTAATAAATACAATTTTATTTCTAGGTGAACACCATAGACCGTTAATATTTATACAGTCTATGGGTAACAGTGTGATGAAGATTATTGTTTTCTTTTAAATAATAGGAAAGGAGCTCTTGTGACCTTCTACCAATCGGATTCCGCTGCTCTTTCCCCATAGTAACGCGCAGACTCGCCTAGCAACAACAACCGCTCTCCTAAAAGTGCAGGCAGCTGTGACGGTTAAATCACTCTTACGTTACCTAGCTAACTACTCTCTTACAACCCGTTTAAAGCAGCGTCAGGAAACATGGTGAGTATAAGAAGTACAAGTATAAAAATATAAGTTAGCAACGTTTCGGGTTATATGACAATGTTACGTTTTAATTGTGTTATTTTTTTTGAATTAATTAATTCGTAAAAGACAGCGCCTAGCTATAATTTAACGTTAACCTAGCTAGCTAGCTAAAGCTTTCTGTCTGACTGTGCCGTGTGCAAATCGTCTCTGGTTCATTAGTAACATTCCTCTGCCGCCTAAATGAAACAAAAGGCCTGACTGCGACCCTCTTTTTTCTAATAAAATGAATGAATCAGGCAAATAGCTGATATACAACCCTATAAAAGGTTACAGATTATGTCCCTCCGCAGATATTTTATGTATATATATGTATAGTACCGTTTCGATACGAATACACGTACCCTTCCTCCTCTACTATCCACTGTAACGCCAAGAAGCTTGGTCCTTTATACTTGTTCAACTGCCATACCTTCAACATATACATTTAATTTAGATTCTTAATTTAGATGTCTGGCAATATTTCACAGTAAATGTTACAACTTGTTGTTTTCCTCCAGCATGGGTATACCATTTAGTTTTCTTTTCCATTGTCACATTTCTAAAATAATGCGCACGGATAAGTAAACTTGTTCCTATTTTCCACAGCGTGAGTGTATCTCCATCCACGTTGGTCAGGCTGGTGTCCAGATTGGCAATGCCTGCTGGGAGCTTTACTGCCTGGAACATGGGATCCAGCCAGATGGACAGATGCTCAGTGACAAGACTTGCGGAGGAGGAGATGATTCCTTCAACACCTTCTTTAGTGAGACTGGAGCTGGAAAGCATGTCCCCAGAGCACTTTTTGTGGACCTGGAGCCCACTGTTGTTGGTAAACTCTATTTAAATATATAGATGCCATAGTTACCTTATTTCATCAAGTCAAACCCTCAAGTAATTTCTGATAAATCGGTCTCTTTAGATGAGGTGCGCACTGGAACCTACCGCCAGCTGTTCCACCCTGAGCAGCTAATCACCGGCAAGGAAGTGCTGCCAACAACTACGCCCGTGGACACTACACCATCGGCAAAGAGATTATCGACCTGGTGCTGAACAGGATACGCAAACTGGTGGGTAACAAAATATCAAGAGGGATTTGCCTAATTTTCAAATGTTAAATTAAATGGCATATTTCATATGGGATCACTGTCTCTCTGTCTCTGTCCTCAGGCTGACCAGTGCACTGGCCTTCAGGGCTTCTTGGTTTTCCACAGCTTCGGAGGTGGCACCGGCTCTGGTTTCACCTCGCTGCTGATGGAGCGTCTGTCTGTCGACTATGGCAAGAAGTCCAAGCTGGAGTTCTCCGTCTACCCAGCTCCTCAGGTGTCCACCGCTGTGGTGGAGCCCTACAACGCCATCCTGACAACCCACACCACCCTGGAGCACTCTGACTGTGCCTTCATGGTGGATAACGAGGCCATCTACGATATCTGCCGTAGGAACCTCGATATTGAGCGTCCTTCTTACACCAACCTGAACAGGTTGATCAGTCAGATTTTGTCCTCTGTCACTGCTTCCCTTCGTTTTGATGGTGCCCTCAATGTTGATCTGACAGAGTTCCAGACCAACTTGGTGCCATATCCCCGTATCCATTTCCCTCTGGCCACCTATGCCCCTGTCATCTCTGCTGAGAAAGCTTACCATGAGCAGCTCTCAGTGGCAGAAATCACCAACGCCTGCTTTGAACCAGCCAATCAGTTTGTAAAATGTGACCCTCGCCATGGCAAATACATGGCTTGCTGCCTTTTGTATCGTGGTGATGTGGTGCCCAAAGATGTGAATGCTGCCATTGCCACCATCAAGACCAGGCGCTCCATCCAGTTTGTAGATTGGTGCCCCACTGGTTTCAAGGTGGGCATCAACTACCAGCCGCCCACTGTAGTTCCTGGTGGAGACCTGGCCAAGGTCCAGAGGGCCGTGTGCATGCTGAGCAACACCACTGCTATTGCAGAGGCCTGGGCTCGGCTTGACCACAAATTTGATCTGATGTATGCTAAGCGTGCCTTTGTTCATTGGTATGTGGGTGAAGGTATGGAGGAGGGGAGAGTTCTCTGAGGCCAGGGAGGACATGGCAGCTCTAGAAAAGGATTATGAAGAGGTTGGAGTGGACTCTATTGAGGGTGAGGGAGAGGAGGAAGGAGAGGAGTAGGGTCTACATACTAATAAGTAAAGTATTGTGTAAGAAAGTGTTCTTTCTGATAGTGATGATAGTTTTGGAGATGATGATGAAAGAGAGTAATATTAAACAGGCATGTATTCCCCTTTATTGATCTCTGATCTGTTATTAAAGTTAAAAAAATGAAGTTTGTGCACTATTTTCTGCTCTCTTTAAAACATCCCTTCCACAGGGAGGTGCTCACACTGTAAGACTAAGCCACTGTTAAACGTTTAACGTATCTACATAACATAGGTTGTATATTCTTATACTAAATGATCTTGCTGCTCAACTCACTTTAGTCACATGGGGCAGTGTTGTTCATCAGATGTTTGAACTCCACACCTAGGGTGAAATGGTAAACTACCCTACATTTCAAATTGTTGCAGTATAACAAGTCTAGATCTTAACTGTAATAATTGACGGTGATTTGTGATTTACACAAGAAATGCCTGAGAAGACAGTGGGTGAGAATTATCTTCTTTAAAGTATCCAATGTAGGAAATATTCAGACTAAATGTGAAATGATACAGATTATACAACTGACTTGATGAAAAACAATATATTAGGGTAAGGGTTATTATCAATATTTTAATGTTCAGAACTCCAAAACATGTATAGCAGTTAAAAAAAAATCCTCAACGTCCTGTTTTTGCTCCAGCATTATGCAACTACTGCAGAAAGTAAAAGAACAAATGTTTTCTAATCCTTTTTTCTCAATAAATTGGGACCTCTGGTGGCATCATGCTGTACACTAAGAAGATGTGATGGAAAGGAAAACTAACAAATGTAATGCTGTATCCTTTCAACAGGACATCCATTACCACAGTATATTGTACTAAAATGTATAATTTCATTTGAAACTTTCATCTACTTTTTTCCCTTTCTAACGGGTTTTGTGTCACGCTTTGGAGAGAAGCAAGGCTTGGAGGGTTAGGTGAAGAAAGTGCTTTTTGTGGAAAAGAATGGTTTAGCCAACACTGTCACCTAGTGACCTCAACCAGGAACTCTCCAAAGTGAGCTACCTACCATTATGGAAATGTAGGCAGAGGTATTTTGCGGTGCATCTTTTAATTCTGCAGAAACTCAATGAGTAACTGATACACATCAGTATAATTCACATCATTGTTGGCATCCCTAAGGTTCAGGTGATGACAGATCACCTGAACTTGTGGTAGCCTGTGATGGAAGGAGCATTTAAAGTCATGTAAACTTTGATCTGGTATTATAAATGAATCTGTTCTGTGCTTCATGTCAGCTGTGTGTGAGTATTTCCTTAGTTAGTCAGGATTACAGAGCAGACTGGCATGTAGGCCTACTGCATTTCAACATTGGTATTTCTGGTTTATTAATCAGATTTAGAAAGGACTTTATTGCCACAGTACGTGGGATTTGCCTTGGTGTGTGTACATACACATACACAAACAAAAACATGAATATGGAATAGAAAATAAATACAGAATAAAAAATATACAGTATGTGCAATGTGCAGATGTATAGTCCAAGATGGAGGTAAGTGTAAGTGTAATTACTAGGGATGGGGAGGGGTTAAGCCAATGCTTTTATTAAAGCCACTTCAAATCTGTTAACAGAATTTATTGTATTTTTCATTTAGCGAGTTGAACTTTTTAGACTATTTAGTACAATAATCAACATTAAAAATAGTGTTAATTCAAAACGTATTTCAGAGGCATTGTTAAGACAAGCTTATTGCATGAGTCATCTTTAAGCAGTAGTATTTACTAACCATATTTGTTGTAATTAAATCTTGTTTCAGGCAATATACCAATTCAGCTACACTTTATTCGAAGTGATGATAGCAACTGTCTTCCCAAAGGGGAGTTTTTCCTCGCCACTGTCGCACTGTTGCTTGCTCTGGAGGAAACTACTAGAACTGTTGGGTCCTTGTAAATTCTGGAGTGTGGTCTAGACCTACTCTATCTGTAAAGTGTCTTGAGATAACTCTTGTTATGAATTGATACTATAAATAAAATTGAATTGAATTGAATTATTATAATTTCCTACACATAAATAAAGACATTTGCACCATACATTGATCCAGAAAATGCCAAAACTGTTGCAGAAAAATTCACCGGTATGCAGGAAATCAAGTGTTTGATATGCTCATAAATATAATTTTTCTGTAGTTGAGATCTAATTCCTCATTCTCATTGAGGCTAATAATCGCCAGTGGGTACAGGAATGGCAGTTAAAATTATTACATCACATTAATGAATTAATTAGTTATAGAGAACACGTCCATTTAGTGTGTTCTTATTCTTAGAATATGAAATGGTGCTTATATATTGTTTGGTTTAATTTTCAAACACAATAAATAATTGTTTCTGAATAATACGGCTGATAAATAAGATAATACTGGTTTCTTTTAGCATAAGAGTAATTTATGAAAAAAAATTAATAAATGTTCAAAACAAAGGGAGAAATACGGTTTAGAAAGAATAATTGGAAATATCTATGAGTATCATCCATGGTAACACGCATAGAAACAAAGAAATCAATATTAATAAATACAATTTTATTTCTAGGTGAACACCATAGACCGTTAATATTTATACAGTCTATGGGTAACAGTGTGATGAAGATTATTGTTTTCTTTTAAATAATAGGAAAGGAGCTCTTGTGACCTTCTACCAATCGGATTCCGCTGCTCTTTCCCCATAGTAACGCGCAGACTCGCCTAGCAACAACAACCGCTCTCCTAAAAGTGCAGGCAGCTGTGACGGTTAAATCACTCTTACGTTACCTAGCTAACTACTCTCTTACAACCCGTTTAAAGCAGCGTCAGGAAACATGGTGAGTATAAGAAGTACAAGTATAAAAATATAAGTTAGCAACGTTTCGGGTTATATGACAATGTTACGTTTTAATTGTGTTATTTTTTGAATTAATTAATTCGTAAAAGACAGCGCCTAGCTATAATTTAACGTTAACCTAGCTAGCTAGCTAAAGCTTTCTGTCTGACTGTGCCGTGTGCAAATCGTCTCTGGTTCATTAGTAACATTCCTCTGCCGCCTAAATGAAACAAAAGGCCTGACTGCGACCCTCTTTTTTTCTAATAAAATGAATGAATCAGGCAAATAGCTGATATACAACCCTATAAAAGGTTACAGATTATGTCCCCGCAGATATTTTATGTATATATATGTATAGTACCGTTTCGATACGAATACACGTACCCTTCCTCCTCTACTATCCACTGTAACGCCAAGAAGCTTGGTCCTTTATACTTGTTCAACTGCCATACCTTCAACATATACATTTAATTTAGATTCTTAATTTAGATGTCTGGCAATATTTCACAGTAAATGTTACAACTTGTTGTTTTCCTCCAGCATGGGTATACCATTTAGTTTTCTTTTCCATTGTCACATTTCTAAAATAATGCGTACGGATAAGTAAACTTGTTCCTATTTTCCACAGCGTGAGTGTATCTCCATCCACGTTGGTCAGGCTGGTGTCCAGATTGGCAATGCCTGCTGGGAGCTTTACTGCCTGGAACATGGGATCCAGCCAGATGGACAGATGCTCAGTGACAAGACTTGCGGAGGAGGAGATGATTCCTTCAACACCTTCTTTAGTGAGACTGGAGCTGGAAAGCATGTCCCCAGAGCACTTTTTGTGGACCTGGAGCCCACTGTTGTTGGTAAACTCTATTTAAATATATAGATGCCATAGTTACCTTATTTCATCAAGTCAAACCCTCAAGTAATTTCTGATAAATCGGTCTCTTTAGATGAGGTGCGCACTGGAACCTACCGCCAGCTGTTCCACCCTGAGCAGCTAATCACCGGCAAGGAAGATGCTGCCAACAACTACGCCCGTGGACACTACACCATCGGCAAAGAGATTATCGACCTGGTGCTGAACAGGATACGCAAACTGGTGGGTAACAAAATATCAAGAGGGATTTGCCTAATTTTCAAATGTTAAATTAAATGGCATATTTCATATGGGATCACTGTCTCTCTGTCTCTGTCCTCAGGCTGACCAGTGCACTGGCCTTCAGGGCTTCTTGGTTTTCCACAGCTTCGGAGGTGGCACCGGCTCTGGTTTCACCTCGCTGCTGATGGAGCGTCTGTCTGTCGACTATGGCAAGAAGTCCAAGCTGGAGTTCTCCGTCTACCCAGCTCCTCAGGTGTCCACCGCTGTGGTGGAGCCCTACAACGCCATCCTGACAACCCACACCACCCTGGAGCACTCTGACTGTGCCTTCATGGTGGATAACGAGGCCATCTACGATATCTGCCGTAGGAACCTCGATATTGAGCGTCCTTCTTACACCAACCTGAACAGGTTGATCAGTCAGATTTTGTCCTCTGTCACTGCTTCCCTTCGTTTTGATGGTGCCCTCAATGTTGATCTGACAGAGTTCCAGACCAACTTGGTGCCATATCCCCGTATCCATTTCCCTCTGGCCACCTATGCCCCTGTCATCTCTGCTGAGAAAGCTTACCATGAGCAGCTCTCAGTGGCAGAAATCACCAACGCCTGCTTTGAACCAGCCAATCAGTTTGTAAAATGTGACCCTCGCCATGGCAAATACATGGCTTGCTGCCTTTTGTATCGTGGTGATGTGGTGCCCAAAGATGTGAATGCTGCCATTGCCACCATCAAGACCAGGCGCTCCATCCAGTTTGTAGATTGGTGCCCCACTGGTTTCAAGGTGGGCATCAACTACCAGCCGCCCACTGTAGTTCCTGGTGGAGACCTGGCCAAGGTCCAGAGGGCCGTGTGCATGCTGAGCAACACCACTGCTATTGCAGAGGCCTGGGCTCGGCTTGACCACAAATTTGATCTGATGTATGCTAAGCGTGCCTTTGTTCATTGGTATGTGGGTGAAGGTATGGAGGAGGGAGAGTTCTCTGAGGCCAGGGAGGACATGGCAGCTCTAGAAAAGGATTATGAAGAGGTTGGAGTGGACTCTATTGAGGGTGAGGGAGAGGAGGAAGGAGAGGAGTAGGGTCTACATACTAATAAGTAAAGTATTGTGTAAGAAAGTGTTCTTTCTGATAGTGATGATAGTTTTGGAGATGATGATGAAAGAGAGTAATATTAAACAGGCATGTATTCCCCTTTATTGATCTCTGATCTGTTATTAAAGTTAAAAAAATGAAGTTTGTGCACTATTTTCTGCTCTCTTTAAAACATCCCTTCCACAGGGAGGTGCTCACACTGTAAGACTAAGCCACTGTTAAACGTTTAACGTATCTACATAACATAGGTTGTATATTCTTATACTAAATGATCTTGCTGCTCAACTCACTTTAGTCACATGGGGCAGTGTTGTTCATCAGATGTTTGAACTCCACACCTAGGGTGAAATGGTAAACTACCCTACATTTCAAATTGTTGCAGTATAACAAGTCTAGATCTTAACTGTAATAATTGACGGTGATTTGTGATTTACACAAGAAATGCCTGAGAAGACAGTGGGTGAGAATTATCTTCTTTAAAGTATCCAATGTAGGAAATATTCAGACTAAATGTGAAATGATACAGATTATACAACTGACTTGATGAAAAACAATATATTAGGGTAAGGGTTATTATCAATATTTTAATGTTCAGAACTCCAAAACATGTATAGCAGTTAAAAAAAAAATCCTCAACGTCCTGTTTTTGCTCCAGCATTATGCAACTACTGCAGAAAGTAAAAGAACAAATGTTTTCTAATCCTTTTTTTCTCAATAAATTGGGACCTCTGGTGGCATCATGCTGTACACTAAGAAGATGTGATGGAAAGGAAAACTAACAAATGTAATGCTGTATCCTTTCAACAGGACATCCATTACCACAGTATATTGTACTAAAATGTATAATTTCATTTGAAACTTTCATCTACTTTTTTTCCCTTTCTAACGGGTTTTGTGTCACGCTTTGGAGAGAAGCAAGGCTTGGAGGGTTAGGTGAAGAAAGTGCTTTTTGTGGAAAAGAATGGTTTAGCCAACACTGTCACCTAGTGACCTCAACCAGGAACTCTCCAAGTGAGCTACCTACCATTATGGAAATGTAGGCAGAGGTATTTTGCGGTGCATCTTTTAATTCTGCAGAAACTCAATGAGTAACTGATACACATCAGTATAATTCACATCATTGTTGGCATCCCTAAGGTTCAGGTGATGACAGATCACCTGAACTTGTGGTAGCCTGTGATGGAAGGAGCATTTAAAGTCATGTAAACTTTGATCTGGTATTATAAATGAATCTGTTCTGTGCTTCATGTCAGCTGTGTGTGAGTATTTCCTTAGTTAGTCAGGATTACAGAGCAGACTGGCATGTAGGCCTACTGCATTTCAACATTGGTATTTCTGGTTTATTAATCAGATTTAGAAAGGACTTTATTGCCACAGTACGTGGGATTTGCCTTGGTGTGTGTACATACACATACACAAACAAAAACATGAATATGGAATAGAAAATAAATACAGAATAAAAAATATACAGTATGTGCAATGTGCAGATGTATAGTCCAAGATGGAGGTAAGTGTAAGTGTAATTACTAGGGATGGGGAGGGGTTAAGCCAATGCTTTTATTAAAGCCACTTCAAATCTGTTAACAGAATTTATTGTATTTTTCATTTAGCGAGTTGAACTTTTTAGACTATTTAGTACAATAATCAACATTAAAAATAGTGTTAATTCAAAACGTATTTCAGAGGCATTGTTAAGACAAGCTTATTGCATGAGTCATCTTTAAGCAGTAGTATTTACTAACCATATTTGTTGTAATTAAATCTTGTTTCAGGCAATATACCAATTCAGCTACACTTTATTCGAAGTGATGATAGCAACTGTCTTCCCAAAGGGGAGTTTTTCCTCGCCACTGTCGCACTGTTGCTTGCTCTGGAGGAAACTACTAGAACTGTTGGGTCCTTGTAAATTCTGGAGTGTGGTCTAGACCTACTCTATCTGTAAAGTGTCTTGAGATAACTCTTGTTATGAATTGATACTATAAATAAAATTGAATTGAATTGAATTATTATAATTTCCTACACATAAATAAAGACATTTGCACCATACATTGATCCAGAAAATGCCAAAACTGTTGCAGAAAAATTCACCGGTATGCAGGAAATCAAGTGTTTGATATGCTCATAAATATAATTTTTCTGTAGTTGAGATCTAATTCCTCATTCTCATTGAGGCTAATAATCGCCAGTGGGTACAGGAATGGCAGTTAAAATTATTACATCACATTAATGAATTAATTAGTTATAGAGAACACGTCCATTTAGTGTGTTCTTATTCTTAGAATATGAAATGGTGCTTATATATTGTTTGGTTTAATTTTCAAACACAATAAATAATTGTTTCTGAATAATACGGCTGATAAATAAGATAATACTGGTTTCTTTTAGCATAAGAGTAATTTATGAAAAAAAAAATTAATAAATGTTCAAAACAAAGGGAGAAATACGGTTTAGAAAGAATAATTGGAAATATCTATGAGTATCATCCATGGTAACACGCATAGAAACAAAGAAATCAATATTAATAAATACAATTTTATTTCTAGGTGAACACCATAGACCGTTAATATTTATACAGTCTATGGGTAACAGTGTGATGAAGATTATTGTTTTCTTTTAAATAATAGGAAAGGAGCTCTTGTGACCTTCTACCAATCGGATTCCGCTGCTCTTTCCCCATAGTAACGCGCAGACTCGCCTAGCAACAACAACCGCTCTCCTAAAAGTGCAGGCAGCTGTGACGGTTAAATCACTCTTACGTTACCTAGCTAACTACTCTCTTACAACCCGTTTAAAGCAGCGTCAGGAAACATGGTGAGTATAAGAAGTACAAGTATAAAAATATAAGTTAGCAACGTTTCGGGTTATATGACAATGTTACGTTTTAATTGTGTTATTTTTTTTGAATTAATTAATTCGTAAAAGACAGCGCCTAGCTATAATTTAACGTTAACCTAGCTAGCTAGCTAAAGCTTTCTGTCTGACTGTGCCGTGTGCAAATCGTCTCTGGTTCATTAGTAACATTCCTCTGCCGCCTAAATGAAACAAAAGGCCTGACTGCGACCCTCTTTTTTTTCTAATAAAATGAATGAATCAGGCAAATAGCTGATATACAACCCTATAAAAGGTTACAGATTATGTCCCTCCGCAGATATTTTATGTATATATATGTATAGTACCGTTTCGATACGAATACACGTACCCTTCCTCCTCTACTATCCACTGTAACGCCAAGAAGCTTGGTCCTTTATACTTGTTCAACTGCCATACCTTCAACATATACATTTAATTTAGATTCTTAATTTAGATGTCTGGCAATATTTCACAGTAAATGTTACAACTTGTTGTTTTCCTCCAGCATGGGTATACCATTTAGTTTTTTTTCCATTGTCACATTTCTAAAATAATGCGCACGGATAAGTAAACTTGTTCCTATTTTCCACAGCGTGAGTGTATCTCCATCCACGTTGGTCAGGCTGGTGTCCAGATTGGCAATGCCTGCTGGGAGCTTTACTGCCTGGAACATGGGATCCAGCCAGATGGACAGATGCTCAGTGACAAGACTTGCGGAGGAGGAGATGATTCCTTCAACACCTTCTTTAGTGAGACTGGAGCTGGAAAGCATGTCCCCAGAGCACTTTTTGTGGACCTGGAGCCCACTGTTGTTGGTAAACTCTATTTAAATATATAGATGCCATAGTTACCTTATTTCATCAAGTCAAACCCTCAAGTAATTTCTGATAAATCGGTCTCTTTAGATGAGGTGCGCACTGGAACCTACCGCCAGCTGTTCCACCCTGAGCAGCTAATCACCGGCAAGGAAGATGCTGCCAACAACTACGCCCGTGGACACTACACCATCGGCAAAGAGATTATCGACCTGGTGCTGAACAGGATACGCAAACTGGTGGGTAACAAAATATCAAGAGGGATTTGCCTAATTTTCAAATGTTAAATTAAATGGCATATTTCATATGTGATCACTGTCTCTCTGTCTCTGTCCTCAGGCTGACCAGTGCACTGGCCTTCAGGGCTTCTTGGTTTTCCACAGCTTCGGAGGTGGCACCGGCTCTGGTTTCACCTCGCTGCTGATGGAGCGTCTGTCTGTCGACTATGGCAAGAAGTCCAAGCTGGAGTTCTCCGTCTACCCAGCTCCTCAGGTGTCCACCGCTGTGGTGGAGCCCTACAACGCCATCCTGACAACCCACACCACCCTGGAGCACTCTGACTGTGCCTTCATGGTGGATAACGAGGCCATCTACGATATCTGCCGTAGGAACCTCGATATTGAGCGTCCTTCTTACACCAACCTGAACAGGTTGATCAGTCAGATTTTGTCCTCTGTCACTGCTTCCCTTCGTTTTGATGGTGCCCTCAATGTTGATCTGACAGAGTTCCAGACCAACTTGGTGCCATATCCCCGTATCCATTTCCCTCTGGCCACCTATGCCCCTGTCATCTCTGCTGAGAAAGCTTACCATGAGCAGCTCTCAGTGGCAGAAATCACCAACGCCTGCTTTGAACCAGCCAATCAGTTTGTAAAATGTGACCCTCGCCATGGCAAATACATGGCTTGCTGCCTTTTGTATCGTGGTGATGTGGTGCCCAAAGATGTGAATGCTGCCATTGCCACCATCAAGACCAGGCGCTCCATCCAGTTTGTAGATTGGTGCCCCACTGGTTTCAAGGTGGGCATCAACTACCAGCCGCCCACTGTAGTTCCTGGTGGAGACCTGGCCAAGGTCCAGAGGGCCGTGTGCATGCTGAGCAACACCACTGCTATTGCAGAGGCCTGGGCTCGGCTTGACCACAAATTTGATCTGATGTATGCTAAGCGTGCCTTTGTTCATTGGTATGTGGGTGAAGGTATGGAGGAGGGAGAGTTCTCTGAGGCCAGGGAGGACATGGCAGCTCTAGAAAAGGATTATGAAGAGGTTGGAGTGGACTCTATTGAGGGTGAGGGAGAGGAGGAAGGAGAGGAGTAGGGTCTACATACTAATAAGTAAAGTATTGTGTAAGAAAGTGTTCTTTCTGATAGTGATGATAGTTTTGGAGATGATGATGAAAGAGAGTAATATTAAACAGGCATGTATTCCCCTTTATTGATCTCTGATCTGTTATTAAAGTTAAAAAAATGAAGTTTGTGCACTATTTTCTGCTCTCTTTAAAACATCCCTTCCACAGGGAGGTGCTCACACTGTAAGACTAAGCCACTGTTAAACGTTTAACGTATCTACATAACATAGGTTGTATATTCTTATACTAAATGATCTTGCTGCTCAACTCACTTTAGTCACATGGGGCAGTGTTGTTCATCAGATGTTTGAACTCCACACCTAGGGTGAAATGGTAAACTACCCTACATTTCAAATTGTTGCAGTATAACAAGTCTAGATCTTAACTGTAATAATTGACGGTGATTTGTGATTTACACAAGAAATGCCTGAGAAGACAGTGGGTGAGAATTATCTTCTTTAAAGTATCCAATGTAGGAAATATTCAGACTAAATGTGAAATGATACAGATTATACAACTGACTTGATGAAAAACAATATATTAGGGTAAGGGTTATTATCAATATTTTAATGTTCAGAACTCCAAAACATGTATAGCAGTTAAAAAAAAATCCTCAACGTCCTGTTTTTGCTCCAGCATTATGCAACTACTGCAGAAAGTAAAAGAACAAATGTTTTCTAATCCTTTTTTTCTCAATAAATTGGGACCTCTGGTGGCATCATGCTGTACACTAAGAAGATGTGATGGAAAGGAAAACTAACAAATGTAATGCTGTATCCTTTCAACAGGACATCCATTACCACAGTATATTGTACTAAAATGTATAATTTCATTTGAAACTTTCATCTACTTTTTTTCCCTTTCTAACGGGTTTTGTGTCACGCTTTGGAGAGAAGCAAGGCTTGGAGGGTTAGGTGAAGAAAGTGCTTTTTGTGGAAAAGAATGGTTTAGCCAACACTGTCACCTAGTGACCTCAACCAGGAACTCTCCAAAGTGAGCTACCTACCATTATGGAAATGTAGGCAGAGGTATTTTGCGGTGCATCTTTTAATTCTGCAGAAACTCAATGAGTAACTGATACACATCAGTATAATTCACATCATTGTTGGCATCCCTAAGGTTCAGGTGATGACAGATCACCTGAACTTGTGGTAGCCTGTGATGGAAGGAGCATTTAAAGTCATGTAAACTTTGATCTGGTATTATAAATGAATCTGTTCTGTGCTTCATGTCAGCTGTGTGTGAGTATTTCCTTAGTTAGTCAGGATTACAGAGCAGACTGGCATGTAGGCCTACTGCATTTCAACATTGGTATTTCTGGTTTATTAATCAGATTTAGAAAGGACTTTATTGCCACAGTACGTGGGATTTGCCTTGGTGTGTGTACATACACATACACAAACAAAAACATGAATATGGAATAGAAAATAAATACAGAATAAAAAATATACAGTATGTGCAATGTGCAGATGTATAGTCCAAGATGGAGGTAAGTGTAAGTGTAATTACTAGGGATGGGGAGGGGTTAAGCCAATGCTTTTATTAAAGCCACTTCAAATCTGTTAACAGAATTTATTGTATTTTTCATTTAGCGAGTTGAACTTTTTAGACTATTTAGTACAATAATCAACATTAAAAATAGTGTTAATTCAAAACGTATTTCAGAGGCATTGTTAAGACAAGCTTATTGCATGAGTCATCTTTAAGCAGTAGTATTTACTAACCATATTTGTTGTAATTAAATCTTGTTTCAGGCAATATACCAATTCAGCTACACTTTATTCGAAGTGATGATAGCAACTGTCTTCCCAAAGGGGAGTTTTTCCTCGCCACTGTCGCACTGTTGCTTGCTCTGGAGGAAACTACTAGAACTGTTGGGTCCTTGTAAATTCTGGAGTGTGGTCTAGACCTACTCTATCTGTAAAGTGTCTTGAGATAACTCTTGTTATGAATTGATACTATAAATAAAATTGAATTGAATTGAATTATTATAATTTCCTACACATAAATAAAGACATTTGCACCATACATTGATCCAGAAAATGCCAAAACTGTTGCAGAAAAATTCACCGGTATGCAGGAAATCAAGTGTTTGATATGCTCATAAATATAATTTTTCTGTAGTTGAGATCTAATTCCTCATTCTCATTGAGGCTAATAATCGCCAGTGGGTACAGGAATGGCAGTTAAAATTATTACATCACATTAATGAATTAATTAGTTATAGAGAACACGTCCATTTAGTGTGTTCTTATTCTTAGAATATGAAATGGTGCTTATATATTGTTTGGTTTAATTTTCAAACACAATAAATAATTGTTTCTGAATAATACGGCTGATAAATAAGATAATACTGGTTTCTTTTAGCATAAGAGTAATTTATGAAAAAAAATTAATAAATGTTCAAAACAAAGGGAGAAATACGGTTTAGAAAGAATAATTGGAAATATCTATGAGTATCATCCATGGTAACACGCATAGAAACAAAGAAATCAATATTAATAAATACAATTTTATTTCTAGGTGAACACCATAGACCGTTAATATTTATACAGTCTATGGGTAACAGTGTGATGAAGATTATTGTTTTCTTTTAAATAATAGGAAAGGAGCTCTTGTGACCTTCTACCAATCGGATTCCGCTGCTCTTTCCCCATAGTAACGCGCAGACTCGCCTAGCAACAACAACCGCTCTCCTAAAAGTGCAGGCAGCTGTGACGGTTAAATCACTCTTACGTTACCTAGCTAACTACTCTCTTACAACCCGTTTAAAGCAGCGTCAGGAAACATGGTGAGTATAAGAAGTACAAGTATAAAAATATAAGTTAGCAACGTTTCGGGTTATATGACAATGTTACGTTTTAATTGTGTTATTTTTTTTTTGAATTAATTAATTCGTAAAAAAGACAGCGCCTAGCTATAATTTAACGTTAACCTAGCTAGCTAGCTAAAGCTTTCTGTCTGACTGTGCCGTGTGCAAATCGTCTCTGGTTCATTAGTAACATTCCTCTGCCGCCTAAATGAAACAAAAGGCCTGACTGCGACCCTCTTTTTTTCTAATAAAATGAATGAATCAGGCAAATAGCTGATATACAACCCTATAAAAGGTTACAGATTATGTCCCTCCGCAGATATTTTATGTATATATATGTATAGTACCGTTTCGATACGAATACACGTACCCTTCCTCCTCTACTATCCACTGTAACGCCAAGAAGCTTGGTCCTTTATACTTGTTCAACTGCCATACCTTCAACATATACATTTAATTTAGATTCTTAATTTAGATGTCTGGCAATATTTCACAGTAAATGTTACAACTTGTTGTTTTCCTCCAGCATGGGTATACCATTTAGTTTTCTTTTCCATTGTCACATTTCTAAAATAATGCGTACGGATAAGTAAACTTGTTCCTATTTTCCACAGCGTGAGTGTATCTCCATCCACGTTGGTCAGGCTGGTGTCCAGATTGGCAATGCCTGCTGGGAGCTTTACTGCCTGGAACATGGGATCCAGCCAGATGGACAGATGCTCAGTGACAAGACTTGCGGAGGAGGAGATGATTCCTTCAACACCTTCTTTAGTGAGACTGGAGCTGGAAAGCATGTCCCCAGAGCACTTTTTGTGGACCTGGAGCCCACTGTTGTTGGTAAACTCTATTTAAATATATAGATGCCATAGTTACCTTATTTCATCAAGTCAAACCCTCAAGTAATTTCTGATAAATCGGTCTCTTTAGATGAGGTGCGCACTGGAACCTACCGCCAGCTGTTCCACCCTGAGCAGCTAATCACCGGCAAGGAAGATGCTGCCAACAACTACGCCCGTGGACACTACACCATCGGCAAAGAGATTATCGACCTGGTGCTGAACAGGATACGCAAACTGGTGGGTAACAAAATATCAAGAGGGATTTGCCTAATTTTCAAATGTTAAATTAAATGGCATATTTCATATGTGATCACTGTCTCTCTGTCTCTGTCCTCAGGCTGACCAGTGCACTGGCCTTCAGGGCTTCTTGGTTTTCCACAGCTTCGGAGGTGGCACCGGCTCTGGTTTCACCTCGCTGCTGATGGAGCGTCTGTCTGTCGACTATGGCAAGAAGTCCAAGCTGGAGTTCTCCGTCTACCCAGCTCCTCAGGTGTCCACCGCTGTGGTGGAGCCCTACAACGCCATCCTGACAACCCACACCACCCTGGAGCACTCTGACTGTGCCTTCATGGTGGATAACGAGGCCATCTACGATATCTGCCGTAGGAACCTCGATATTGAGCGTCCTTCTTACACCAACCTGAACAGGTTGATCAGTCAGATTTTGTCCTCTGTCACTGCTTCCCTTCGTTTTGATGGTGCCCTCAATGTTGATCTGACAGAGTTCCAGACCAACTTGGTGCCATATCCCCGTATCCATTTCCCTCTGGCCACCTATGCCCCTGTCATCTCTGCTGAGAAAGCTTACCATGAGCAGCTCTCAGTGGCAGAAATCACCAACGCCTGCTTTGAACCAGCCAATCAGTTTGTAAAATGTGACCCTCGCCATGGCAAATACATGGCTTGCTGCCTTTTGTATCGTGGTGATGTGGTGCCCAAAGATGTGAATGCTGCCATTGCCACCATCAAGACCAGGCGCTCCATCCAGTTTGTAGATTGGTGCCCCACTGGTTTCAAGGTGGGCATCAACTACCAGCCGCCCACTGTAGTTCCTGGTGGAGACCTGGCCAAGGTCCAGAGGGCCGTGTGCATGCTGAGCAACACCACTGCTATTGCAGAGGCCTGGGCTCGGCTTGACCACAAATTTGATCTGATGTATGCTAAGCGTGCCTTTGTTCATTGGTATGTGGGTGAAGGTATGGAGGAGGGAGAGTTCTCTGAGGCCAGGGAGGACATGGCAGCTCTAGAAAAGGATTATGAAGAGGTTGGAGTGGACTCTATTGAGGGTGAGGGAGAGGAGGAAGGAGAGGAGTAGGGTCTACATACTAATAAGTAAAGTATTGTGTAAGAAAGTGTTCTTTCTGATAGTGATGATAGTTTTGGAGATGATGATGAAAGAGAGTAATATTAAACAGGCATGTATTCCCCTTTATTGATCTCTGATCTGTTATTAAAGTTAAAAAAATGAAGTTTGTGCACTATTTTCTGCTCTCTTTAAAACATCCCTTCCACAGGGAGGTGCTCACACTGTAAGACTAAGCCACTGTTAAACGTTTAACGTATCTACATAACATAGGTTGTATATTCTTATACTAAATGATCTTGCTGCTCAACTCACTTTAGTCACATGGGGCAGTGTTGTTCATCAGATGTTTGAACTCCACACCTAGGGTGAAATGGTAAACTACCCTACATTTCAAATTGTTGCAGTATAACAAGTCTAGATCTTAACTGTAATAATTGACGGTGATTTGTGATTTACACAAGAAATGCCTGAGAAGACAGTGGGTGAGAATTATCTTCTTTAAAGTATCCAATGTAGGAAATATTCAGACTAAATGTGAAATGATACAGATTATACAACTGACTTGATGAAAAACAATATATTAGGGTAAGGGTTATTATCAATATTTTAATGTTCAGAACTCCAAAACATGTATAGCAGTTAAAAAAAAATCCTCAACGTCCTGTTTTTGCTCCAGCATTATGCAACTACTGCAGAAAGTAAAAGAACAAATGTTTTCTAATCCTTTTTTCTCAATAAATTGGGACCTCTGGTGGCATCATGCTGTACACTAAGAAGATGTGATGGAAAGGAAAACTAACAAATGTAATGCTGTATCCTTTCAACAGGACATCCATTACCACAGTATATTGTACTAAAATGTATAATTTCATTTGAAACTTTCATCTACTTTTTTCCCTTCTAACGGGTTTTGTGTCACGCTTTGGAGAGAAGCAAGGCTTGGAGGGTTAGGTGAAGAAAGTGCTTTTTGTGGAAAAGAATGGTTTAGCCAACACTGTCACCTAGTGACCTCAACCAGGAACTCTCCAAAGTGAGCTACCTACCATTATGGAAATGTAGGCAGAGGTATTTTTGCGGTGCATCTTTTAATTCTGCAGAAACTCAATGAGTAACTGATACACATCAGTATAATTCACATCATTGTTGGCATCCCTAAGGTTCAGGTGATGACAGATCACCTGAACTTGTGGTAGCCTGTGATGGAAGGAGCATTTAAAGTCATGTAAACTTTGATCTGGTATTATAAATGAATCTGTTCTGTGCTTCATGTCAGCTGTGTGTGAGTATTTCCTTAGTTAGTCAGGATTACAGAGCAGACTGGCATGTAGGCCTACTGCATTTCAACATTGGTATTTCTGGTTTATTAATCAGATTTAGAAAGGACTTTATTGCCACAGTACGTGGGATTTGCCTTGGTGTGTGTACATACACATACACAAACAAAAACATGAATATGGAATAGAAAATAAATACAGAATAAAAAAATATACAGTATGTGCAATGTGCAGATGTATAGTCCAAGATGGAGGTAAGTGTAAGTGTAATTACTAGGGATGGGGAGGGGTTAAGCCAATGCTTTTATTAAAGCCACTTCAAATCTGTTAACAGAATTTATTGTATTTTTCATTTAGCGAGTTGAACTTTTTAGACTATTTAGTACAATAATCAACATTAAAAATAGTGTTAATTCAAAACGTATTTCAGAGGCATTGTTAAGACAAGCTTATTGCATGAGTCATCTTTAAGCAGTAGTATTTACTAACCATATTTGTTGTAATTAAATCTTGTTTCAGGCAATATACCAATTCAGCTACACTTTATTCGAAGTGATGATAGCAACTGTCTTCCCAAAGGGGAGTTTTTCCTCGCCACTGTCGCACTGTTGCTTGCTCTGGAGGAAACTACTAGAACTGTTGGGTCCTTGTAAATTCTGGAGTGTGGTCTAGACCTACTCTATCTGTAAAGTGTCTTGAGATAACTCTTGTTATGAATTGATACTATAAATAAAATTGAATTGAATTGAATTATTATAATTTCCTACACATAAATAAAGACATTTGCACCATACATTGATCCAGAAAATGCCAAAACTGTTGCAGAAAAATTCACCGGTATGCAGGAAATCAAGTGTTTGATATGCTCATAAATATAATTTTTCTGTAGTTGAGATCTAATTCCTCATTCTCATTGAGGCTAATAATCGCCAGTGGGTACAGGAATGGCAGTTAAAATTATTACATCACATTAATGAATTAATTAGTTATAGAGAACACGTCCATTTAGTGTGTTCTTATTCTTAGAATATGAAATGGTGCTTATATATTGTTTGGTTTAATTTTCAAACACAATAAATAATTGTTTCTGAATAATACGGCTGATAAATAAGATAATACTGGTTTCTTTTTAGCATAAGAGTAATTTATGAAAAAAAATTAATAAATGTTCAAAACAAAGGGAGAAATACGGTTTAGAAAGAATAATTGGAAATATCTATGAGTATCATCCATGGTAACACGCATAGAAACAAAGAAATCAATATTAATAAATACAATTTTATTTCTAGGTGAACACCATAGACCGTTAATATTTATACAGTCTATGGGTAACAGTGTGATGAAGATTATTGTTTTCTTTTAAATAATAGGAAAGGAGCTCTTGTGACCTTCTACCAATCGGATTCCGCTGCTCTTTCCCCATAGTAACGCGCAGACTCGCCTAGCAACAACAACCGCTCTCCTAAAAGTGCAGGCAGCTGTGACGGTTAAATCACTCTTACGTTACCTAGCTAACTACTCTCTTACAACCCGTTTAAAGCAGCGTCAGGAAACATGGTGAGTATAAGAAGTACAAGTATAAAAATATAAGTTAGCAACGTTTCGGGTTATATGACAATGTTACGTTTTAATTGTGTTATTTTTTTTGAATTAATTAATTCGTAAAAGACAGCGCCTAGCTATAATTTAACGTTAACCTAGCTAGCTAGCTAAAGCTTTCTGTCTGACTGTGCCGTGTGCAAATCGTCTCTGGTTCATTAGTAACATTCCTCTGCCGCCTAAATGAAACAAAAGGCCTGACTGCGACCCTCTTTTTTTCTAATAAAATGAATGAATCAGGCAAATAGCTGATATACAACCCTATAAAAGGTTACAGATTATGTCCCTCCGCAGATATTTTATGTATATATATGTATAGTACCGTTTCGATACGAATACACGTACCCTTCCTCCTCTACTATCCACTGTAACGCCAAGAAGCTTGGTCCTTTATACTTGTTCAACTGCCATACCTTCAACATATACATTTAATTTAGATTCTTAATTTAGATGTCTGGCAATATTTCACAGTAAATGTTACAACTTGTTGTTTTCCTCCAGCATGGGTATACCATTTAGTTTTCTTTTCCATTGTCACATTTCTAAAATAATGCGTACGGATAAGTAAACTTGTTCCTATTTTCCACAGCGTGAGTGTATCTCCATCCACGTTGGTCAGGCTGGTGTCCAGATTGGCAATGCCTGCTGGGAGCTTTACTGCCTGGAACATGGGATCCAGCCAGATGGACAGATGCTCAGTGACAAGACTTGCGGAGGAGGAGATGATTCCTTCAACACCTTCTTTAGTGAGACTGGAGCTGGAAAGCATGTCCCCAGAGCACTTTTTGTGGACCTGGAGCCCACTGTTGTTGGTAAACTCTATTTAAATATATAGATGCCATAGTTACCTTATTTCATCAAGTCAAACCCTCAAGTAATTTCTGATAAATCGGTCTCTTTAGATGAGGTGCGCACTGGAACCTACCGCCAGCTGTTCCACCCTGAGCAGCTAATCACCGGCAAGGAAGATGCTGCCAACAACTACGCCCGTGGACACTACACCATCGGCAAAGAGATTATCGACCTGGTGCTGAACAGGATACGCAAACTGGTGGGTAACAAAATATCAAGAGGGATTCGCCTAATTTTCAAATGTTAAATTAAATGGCATATTTCATATGGGATCACTGTCTCTCTGTCTCTGTCCTCAGGCTGACCAGTGCACTGGCCTTCAGGGCTTCTTGGTTTTCCACAGCTTCGGAGGTGGCACCGGCTCTGGTTTCACCTCGCTGCTGATGGAGCGTCTGTCTGTCGACTATGGCAAGAAGTCCAAGCTGGAGTTCTCCGTCTACCCAGCTCCTCAGGTGTCCACCGCTGTGGTGGAGCCCTACAACGCCATCCTGACAACCCACACCACCCTGGAGCACTCTGACTGTGCCTTCATGGTGGATAACGAGGCCATCTACGATATCTGCCGTAGGAACCTCGATATTGAGCGTCCTTCTTACACCAACCTGAACAGGTTGATCAGTCAGATTTTGTCCTCTGTCACTGCTTCCCTTCGTTTTGATGGTGCCCTCAATGTTGATCTGACAGAGTTCCAGACCAACTTGGTGCCATATCCCCGTATCCATTTCCCTCTGGCCACCTATGCCCCTGTCATCTCTGCTGAGAAAGCTTACCATGAGCAGCTCTCAGTGGCAGAAATCACCAACGCCTGCTTTGAACCAGCCAATCAGTTTGTAAAATGTGACCCTCGCCATGGCAAATACATGGCTTGCTGCCTTTTGTATCGTGGTGATGTGGTGCCCAAAGATGTGAATGCTGCCATTGCCACCATCAAGACCAGGCGCTCCATCCAGTTTGTAGATTGGTGCCCCACTGGTTTCAAGGTGGGCATCAACTACCAGCCGCCCACTGTAGTTCCTGGTGGAGACCTGGCCAAGGTCCAGAGGGCCGTGTGCATGCTGAGCAACACCACTGCTATTGCAGAGGCCTGGGCTCGGCTTGACCACAAATTTGATCTGATGTATGCTAAGCGTGCCTTTGTTCATTGGTATGTGGGTGAAGGTATGGAGGAGGGAGAGTTCTCTGAGGCCAGGGAGGACATGGCAGCTCTAGAAAAGGATTATGAAGAGGTTGGAGTGGACTCTATTGAGGGTGAGGGAGAGGAGGAAGGAGAGGAGTAGGGTCTACATACTAATAAGTAAAGTATTGTGTAAGAAAGTGTTCTTTCTGATAGTGATGATAGTTTTGGAGATGATGATGAAAGAGAGTAATATTAAACAGGCATGTATTCCCCTTTATTGATCTCTGATCTGTTATTAAAGTTAAAAAAATGAAGTTTGTGCACTATTTTCTGCTCTCTTTAAAACATCCCTTCCACAGGGAGGTGCTCACACTGTAAGACTAAGCCACTGTTAAACGTTTAACGTATCTACATAACATAGGTTGTATATTCTTATACTAAATGATCTTGCTGCTCAACTCACTTTAGTCACATGGGGCAGTGTTGTTCATCAGATGTTTGAACTCCACACCTAGGGTGAAATGGTAAACTACCCTACATTTCAAATTGTTGCAGTATAACAAGTCTAGATCTTAACTGTAATAATTGACGGTGATTTGTGATTTACACAAGAAATGCCTGAGAAGACAGTGGGTGAGAATTATCTTCTTTAAAGTATCCAATGTAGGAAATATTCAGACTAAATGTGAAATGATACAGATTATACAACTGACTTGATGAAAAACAATATATTAGGGTAAGGGTTATTATCAATATTTTAATGTTCAGAACTCCAAAACATGTATAGCAGTTAAAAAAAAATCCTCAACGTCCTGTTTTTGCTCCAGCATTATGCAACTACTGCAGAAAGTAAAAGAACAAATGTTTTCTAATCCTTTTTTTCTCAATAAATTGGGACCTCTGGTGGCATCATGCTGTACACTAAGAAGATGTGATGGAAAGGAAAACTAACAAATGTAATGCTGTATCCTTTCAACAGGACATCCATTACCACAGTATATTGTACTAAAATGTATAATTTCATTTGAAACTTTCATCTACTTTTTTTCCCTTTCTAACGGGTTTTGTGTCACGCTTTGGAGAGAAGCAAGGCTTGGAGGGTTAGGTGAAGAAAGTGCTTTTTGTGGAAAAGAATGGTTTAGCCAACACTGTCACCTAGTGACCTCAACCAGGAACTCTCCAAAGTGAGCTACCTACCATTATGGAAATGTAGGCAGAGTATTTTGCGGTGCATCTTTTAATTCTGCAGAAACTCAATGAGTAACTGATACACATCAGTATAATTCACATCATTGTTGGCATCCCTAAGGTTCAGGTGATGACAGATCACCTGAACTTGTGGTAGCCTGTGATGGAAGGAGCATTTAAAGTCATGTAAACTTTGATCTGGTATTATAAATGAATCTGTTCTGTGCTTCATGTCAGCTGTGTGTGAGTATTTCCTTAGTTAGTCAGGATTACAGAGCAGACTGGCATGTAGGCCTACTGCATTTCAACATTGGTATTTCTGGTTTATTAATCAGATTTAGAAAGGACTTTATTGCCACAGTACGTGGGATTTGCCTTGGTGTGTGTACATACACATACACAAACAAAAACATGAATATGGAATAGAAAATAAATACAGAATAAAAATATACAGTATGTGCAATGTGCAGATGTATAGTCCAAGATGGAGGTAAGTGTAAGTGTAATTACTAGGGATGGGGAGGGGTTAAGCCAATGCTTTTATTAAAGCCACTTCAAATCTGTTAACAGAATTTATTGTATTTTTCATTTAGCGAGTTGAACTTTTTAGACTATTTAGTACAATAATCAACATTAAAAATAGTGTTAATTCAAAACGTATTTCAGAGGCATTGTTAAGACAAGCTTATTGCATGAGTCATCTTTAAGCAGTAGTATTTACTAACCATATTTGTTGTAATTAAATCTTGTTTCAGGCAATATACCAATTCAGCTACACTTTATTCGAAGTGATGATAGCAACTGTCTTCCCAAAGGGGAGTTTTTCCTCGCCACTGTCGCACTGTTGCTTGCTCTGGAGGAAACTACTAGAACTGTTGGGTCCTTGTAAATTCTGGAGTGTGGTCTAGACCTACTCTATCTGTAAAGTGTCTTGAGATAACTCTTGTTATGAATTGATACTATAAATAAAATTGAATTGAATTGAATTATTATAATTTCCTACACATAAATAAAGACATTTGCACCATACATTGATCCAGAAAATGCCAAAACTGTTGCAGAAAAATTCACCGGTATGCAGGAAATCAAGTGTTTGATATGCTCATAAAATATAATTTTTCTGTAGTTGAGATCTAATTCCTCATTCTCATTGAGGCTAATAATCGCCAGTGGGTACAGGAATGGCAGTTAAAATTATTACATCACATTAATGAATTAATTAGTTATAGAGAACACGTCCATTTAGTGTGTTCTTATTCTTAGAATATGAAATGGTGCTTATATATTGTTTGGTTTAATTTTCAAACACAATAAATAATTGTTTCTGAATAATACGGCTGATAAATAAGATAATACTGGTTTCTTTTAGCATAAGAGTAATTTATGAAAAAAAAATTAATAAATGTTCAAAACAAAGGGAGAAATACGGTTTAGAAAGAATAATTGGAAATATCTATGAGTATCATCCATGGTAACACGCATAGAAACAAAGAAATCAATATTAATAAATACAATTTTATTTCTAGGTGAACACCATAGACCGTTAATATTTATACAGTCTATGGGTAACAGTGTGATGAAGATTATTGTTTTCTTTTAAATAATAGGAAAGGAGCTCTTGTGACCTTCTACCAATCGGATTCCGCTGCTCTTTCCCCATAGTAACGCGCAGACTCGCCTAGCAACAACAACCGCTCTCCTAAAAGTGCAGGCAGCTGTGACGGTTAAATCACTCTTACGTTACCTAGCTAACTACTCTCTTACAACCCGTTTAAAGCAGCGTCAGGAAACATGGTGAGTATAAGAAGTACAAGTATAAAAATATAAGTTAGCAACGTTTCGGGTTATATGACAATGTTACGTTTTAATTGTGTTATTTTTTTTGAATTAATTAATTCGTAAAAGACAGCGCCTAGCTATAATTTAACGTTAACCTAGCTAGCTAGCTAAAGCTTTCTGTCTGACTGTGCCGTGTGCAAATCGTCTCTGGTTCATTAGTAACATTCCTCTGCCGCCTAAATGAAACAAAAGGCCTGACTGCGACCCTCTTTTTTTCTAATAAAATGAATGAATCAGGCAAATAGCTGATATACAACCCTATAAAAGGTTACAGATTATGTCCCCTCCGCAGATATTTTATGTATATATATGTATAGTACCGTTTCGATACGAATACACGTACCCTTCCTCCTCTACTATCCACTGTAACGCCAAGAAGCTTGGTCCTTTATACTTGTTCAACTGCCATACCTTCAACATATACATTTAATTTAGATTCTTAATTTAGATGTCTGGCAATATTTCACAGTAAATGTTACAACTTGTTGTTTTCCTCCAGCATGGGTATACCATTTAGTTTTCTTTTCCATTGTCACATTTCTAAAATAATGCGTACGGATAAGTAAACTTGTTCCTATTTTCCACAGCGTGAGTGTATCTCCATCCACGTTGGTCAGGCTGGTGTCCAGATTGGCAATGCCTGCTGGGAGCTTTACTGCCTGGAACATGGGATCCAGCCAGATGGACAGATGCTCAGTGACAAGACTTGCGGAGGAGGAGATGATTCCTTCAACACCTTCTTTAGTGAGACTGGAGCTGGAAAGCATGTCCCCAGAGCACTTTTTGTGGACCTGGAGCCCACTGTTGTTGGTAAACTCTATTTAAATATATAGATGCCATAGTTACCTTATTTCATCAAGTCAAACCCTCAAGTAATTTCTGATAAATCGGTCTCTTTAGATGAGGTGCGCACTGGAACCTACCGCCAGCTGTTCCACCCTGAGCAGCTAATCACCGGCAAGGAAGATGCTGCCAACAACTACGCCCGTGGACACTACACCATCGGCAAAGAGATTATCGACCTGGTGCTGAACAGGATACGCAAAACTGGTGGGTAACAAAATATCAAGAGGGATTTGCCTAATTTTCAAATGTTAAATTAAATGGCATATTTCATATGGGATCACTGTCTCTCTGTCTCTGTCCTCAGGCTGACCAGTGCACTGGCCTTCAGGGCTTCTTGGTTTTCCACAGCTTCGGAGGTGGCACCGGCTCTGGTTTCACCTCGCTGCTGATGGAGCGTCTGTCTGTCGACTATGGCAGAAGTCCAAGCTGGAGTTCTCCGTCTACCCAGCTCCTCAGGTGTCCACCGCTGTGGTGGAGCCCTACAACGCCATCCTGACAACCCACACCACCCTGGAGCACTCTGACTGTGCCTTCATGGTGGATAACGAGGCCATCTACGATATCTGCCGTAGGAACCTCGATATTGAGCGTCCTTCTTACACCAACCTGAACAGGTTGATCAGTCAGATTTTGTCCTCTGTCACTGCTTCCCTTCGTTTTGATGGTGCCCTCAATGTTGATCTGACAGAGTTCCAGACCAACTTGGTGCCATATCCCCGTATCCATTTCCCTCTGGCCACCTATGCCCCTGTCATCTCTGCTGAGAAAGCTTACCATGAGCAGCTCTCAGTGGCAGAAATCACCAACGCCTGCTTTGAACCAGCCAATCAGTTTGTAAAATGTGACCCTCGCCATGGCAAATACATGGCTTGCTGCCTTTTGTATCGTGGTGATGTGGTGCCCAAAGATGTGAATGCTGCCATTGCCACCATCAAGACCAGGCTCCATCCAGTTTGTAGATTGGTGCCCCACTGGTTTCAAGGTGGGCATCAACTACCAGCCGCCCACTGTAGTTCCTGGTGGAGACCTGGCCAAGGTCCAGAGGGCCGTGTGCATGCTGAGCAACACCACTGCTATTGCAGAGGCCTGGGCTCGGCTTGACCACAAATTTGATCTGATGTATGCTAAGCGTGCCTTTGTTCATTGGTATGTGGGTGAAGGTATGGAGGAGGGAGAGTTCTCTGAGGCCAGGGAGGACATGGCAGCTCTAGAAAAGGATTATGAAGAGGTTGGAGTGGACTCTATTGAGGGTGAGGGAGAGGAGGAAGGAGAGGAGTAGGGTCTACATACTAATAAGTAAAGTATTGTGTAAGAAAGTGTTCTTTCTGATAGTGATGATAGTTTTGGAGATGATGATGAAAGAGAGTAATATTAAACAGGCATGTATTCCCCTTTATTGATCTCTGATCTGTTATTAAAGTTAAAAAAAATGAAGTTTGTGCACTATTTTCTGCTCTCTTTAAAACATCCCTTCCACAGGGAGGTGCTCACACTGTAAGACTAAGCCACTGTTAAACGTTTAACGTATCTACATAACATAGGTTGTATATTCTTATACTAAATGATCTTGCTGCTCAACTCACTTTAGTCACATGGGGCAGTGTTGTTCATCAGATGTTTGAACTCCACACCTAGGGTGAAATGGTAAACTACCCTACATTTCAAATTGTTGCAGTATAACAAGTCTAGATCTTAACTGTAATAATTGACGGTGATTTGTGATTTACACAAGAAATGCCTGAGAAGACAGTGGGTGAGAATTATCTTCTTTAAAGTATCCAATGTAGGAAATATTCAGACTAAATGTGAAATGATACAGATTATACAACTGACTTGATGAAAAACAATATATTAGGGTAAGGGTTATTATCAATATTTTAATGTTCAGAACTCCAAAACATGTATAGCAGTTAAAAAAAAAAATCCTCAACGTCCTGTTTTTGCTCCAGCATTATGCAACTACTGCAGAAAGTAAAAAGAACAAATGTTTTCTAATCCTTTTTTCTCAATAAATTGGGACCTCTGGTGGCATCATGCTGTACACTAAGAAGATGTGATGGAAAGGAAAACTAACAAATGTAATGCTGTATCCTTTCAACAGGACATCCATTACCACAGTATATTGTACTAAAATGTATAATTTCATTTGAAACTTTCATCTACTTTTTTTCCCTTTCTAACGGGTTTTGTGTCACGCTTTGGAGAGAAGCAAGGCTTGGAGGGTTAGGTGAAGAAAGTGCTTTTTGTGGAAAAGAATGGTTTAGCCAACACTGTCACCTAGTGACCTCAACCAGGAACTCTCCAAAGTGAGCTACCTACCCATTATGGAAATGTAGGCAGAGGTATTTTGCGGTGCATCTTTTAATTCTGCAGAAACTCAATGAGTAACTGATACACATCAGTATAATTCACATCATTGTTGGCATCCCTAAGGTTCAGGTGATGACAGATCACCTGAACTTGTGGTAGCCTGTGATGGAAGGAGCATTTAAAGTCATGTAAACTTTGATCTGGTATTATAAATGAATCTGTTCTGTGCTTCATGTCAGCTGTGTGTGAGTATTTCCTTAGTTAGTCAGGATTACAGAGCAGACTGGCATGTAGGCCTACTGCATTTCAACATTGGTATTTCTGGTTTATTAATCAGATTTAGAAAGGACTTTATTGCCACAGTACGTGGGATTTGCCTTGGTGTGTGTACATACACATACACAAACAAAAACATGAATATGGAATAGAAAATAAATACAGAATAAAAAATATACAGTATGTGCAATGTGCAGATGTATAGTCCAAGATGGAGGTAAGTGTAAGTGTAATTACTAGGGATGGGGAGGGGTTAAGCCAATGCTTTTATTAAAGCCACTTCAAATCTGTTAACAGAATTTATTGTATTTTTCATTTAGCGAGTTGAACTTTTTAGACTATTTAGTACAATAATCAACATTAAAAATAGTGTTAATTCAAAACGTATTTCAGAGGCATTGTTAAGACAAGCTTATTGCATGAGTCATCTTTAAGCAGTAGTATTTACTAACCATATTTGTTGTAATTAAATCTTGTTTCAGGCAATATACCAATTCAGCTACACTTTATTCGAAGTGATGATAGCAACTGTCTTCCCAAAGGGAGTTTTTCCTCGCCACTGTCGCACTGTTGCTTGCTCTGGAGGAAACTACTAGAACTGTTGGGTCCTTGTAAATTCTGGAGTGTGGTCTAGACCTACTCTATCTGTAAAGTGTCTTGAGATAACTCTTGTTATGAATTGATACTATAAATAAAATTGAATTGAATTGAATTATTATAATTTCCTACACATAAATAAAGACATTTGCACCATACATTGATCCAGAAAATGCCAAAACTGTTGCAGAAAAATTCACCGGTATGCAGGAAATCAAGTGTTTGATATGCTCATAAATATAATTTTTCTGTAGTTGAGATCTAATTCCTCATTCTCATTGAGGCTAATAATCGCCAGTGGGTACAGGAATGGCAGTTAAAATTATTACATCACATTAATGAATTAATTAGTTATAGAGAACACGTCCATTTAGTGTGTTCTTATTCTTAGAATATGAAATGGTGCTTATATATTGTTTGGTTTAATTTTCAAACACAATAAATAATTGTTTCTGAATAATACGGCTGATAAATAAGATAATACTGGTTTCTTTTAGCATAAGAGTAATTTATGAAAAAAAATTAATAAATGTTCAAAACAAAGGGAGAAATACGGTTTAGAAAGAATAATTGGAAATATCTATGAGTATCATCCATGGTAACACGCATAGAAACAAAGAAATCAATATTAATAAATACAATTTTATTTCTAGGTGAACACCATAGACCGTTAATATTTATACAGTCTATGGGTAACAGTGTGATGAAGATTATTGTTTTCTTTTAAATAATAGGAAAGGAGCTCTTGTGACCTTCTACCAATCGGATTCCGCTGCTCTTTCCCCATAGTAACGCGCAGACTCGCCTAGCAACACCAACCTAAAAGTGCAGGCAGCTGTGACGTTTAAATCACTCTTACGTTACCTAGCTAACTACTCTCTTACAACCCGTTTAAAGCAGCGTCAGGAAACATGGTGAGTATAAGAAGTACAAGTATAAAAATATAAGTTAGCAACGTTTCGGGTTATATGACAATGTTACGTTTTAATTGTGTTATTTTTTTTTTTATTAATTAATTCGTAAAAGACAGCGCCTAGCTATAATTTAACGTTAACCTAGCTAGCTAGCTAAAGCTTTCTGTCTGACTGTGCCGTGTGCAAATCGTCTCTGGTTCATTAGTAACATTCCTCTGCCGCCTAAATGAAACAAAAGGCCTGACTGCGACCCTCTTTTTTTTCTAATAAAATGAATGAATCAGGCAAATAGCTGATATACAACCCTATAAAAGGTTACAGATTATGTCCCTCCGCAGATATTTTATGTATATATATGTATAGTACCGTTTCGATACGAATACACGTACCCTTCCTCCTCTACTATCCACTGTAACGCCAAGAAGCTTGGTCCTTTATACTTGTTCAACTGCCATACCTTCAACATATACATTTAATTTAGATTCTTAATTTAGATGTCTGGCAATATTTCACAGTAAATGTTACAACTTGTTGTTTTCCTCCAGCATGGGTATACCATTTAGTTTTCTTTTCCATTGTCACATTTCTAAAATAATGCGTACGGATAAGTAAACTTGTTCCTATTTTCCACAGCGTGAGTGTATCTCCATCCACGTTGGTCAGGCTGGTGTCCAGATTGGCAATGCCTGCTGGGAGCTTTACTGCCTGGAACATGGGATCCAGCCAGATGGACAGATGCTCAGTGACAAGACTTGCGGAGGAGGAGATGATTCCTTCAACACCTTCTTTAGTGAGACTGGAGCTGGAAAGCATGTCCCCAGAGCACTTTTTGTGGACCTGGAGCCCACTGTTGTTGGTAAACTCTATTTAAATATATAGATGCCATAGTTACCTTATTTCATCAAGTCAAACCCTCAAGTAATTTCTGATAAATCGGTCTCTTTAGATGAGGTGCGCACTGGAACCTACCGCCAGCTGTTCCACCCTGAGCAGCTAATCACCGGCAAGGAAGATGCTGCCAACAACTACGCCCGTGGACACTACACCATCGGCAAAGAGATTATCGACCTGGTGCTGAACAGGATACGCAAACTGGTGGGTAACAAAATATCAAGAGGGATTTGCCTAATTTTCAAATGTTAAATTAAATGGCATATTTCATATGGGATCACTGTCTCTCTGTCTCTGTCCTCAGGCTGACCAGTGCACTGGCCTTCAGGGCTTCTTGGTTTTCCACAGCTTCGGAGGTGGCACCGGCTCTGGTTTCACCTCGCTGCTGATGGAGCGTCTGTCTGTCGACTATGGCAAGAAGTCCAAGCTGGAGTTCTCCGTCTACCCAGCTCCTCAGGTGTCCACCGCTGTGGTGGAGCCCTACAACGCCATCCTGACAACCCACACCACCCTGGAGCACTCTGACTGTGCCTTCATGGTGGATAACGAGGCCATCTACGATATCTGCCGTAGGAACCTCGATATTGAGCGTCCTTCTTACACCAACCTGAACAGGTTGATCAGTCAGATTTTGTCCTCTGTCACTGCTTCCCTTCGTTTTGATGGTGCCCTCAATGTTGATCTGACAGAGTTCCAGACCAACTTGGTGCCATATCCCCGTATCCATTTCCCTCTGGCCACCTATGCCCCTGTCATCTCTGCTGAGAAAGCTTACCATGAGCAGCTCTCAGTGGCAGAAATCACCAACGCCTGCTTTGAACCAGCCAATCAGTTTGTAAAATGTGACCCTCGCCATGGCAAATACATGGCTTGCTGCCTTTTGTATCGTGGTGATGTGGTGCCCAAAGATGTGAATGCTGCCATTGCCACCATCAAGACCAGGCGCTCCATCCAGTTTGTAGATTGGTGCCCCACTGGTTTCAAGGTGGGCATCAACTACCAGCCGCCCACTGTAGTTCCTGGTGGAGACCTGGCCAAGGTCCAGAGGGCCGTGTGCATGCTGAGCAACACCACTGCTATTGCAGAGGCCTGGGCTCGGCTTGACCACAAATTTGATCTGATGTATGCTAAGCGTGCCTTTGTTCATTGGTATGTGGGTGAAGGTATGGAGGAGGGAGAGTTCTCTGAGGCCAGGGAGGACATGGCAGCTCTAGAAAAGGATTATGAAGAGGTTGGAGTGGACTCTATTGAGGGTGAGGGAGAGGAGGAAGGAGAGGAGTAGGGTCTACATACTAATAAGTAAAGTATTGTGTAAGAAAGTGTTCTTTCTGATAGTGATGATAGTTTTGGAGATGATGATGAAAGAGAGTAATATTAAACAGGCATGTATTCCCCTTTATTGATCTCTGATCTGTTATTAAAGTTAAAAAATGAAGTTTGTGCACTATTTTCTGCTCTCTTTAAAACATCCCTTCCACAGGGAGGTGCTCACACTGTAAGACTAAGCCACTGTTAAACGTTTAACGTATCTACATAACATAGGTTGTATATTCTTATACTAAATGATCTTGCTGCTCAACTCACTTTAGTCACATGGGGCAGTGTTGTTCATCAGATGTTTGAACTCCACACCTAGGGTGAAATGGTAAACTACCCTACATTTCAAATTGTTGCAGTATAACAAGTCTAGATCTTAACTGTAATAATTGACGGTGATTTGTGATTTACACAAGAAATGCCTGAGAAGACAGTGGGTGAGAATTATCTTCTTTAAAGTATCCAATGTAGGAAATATTCAGACTAAATGTGAAATGATACAGATTATACAACTGACTTGATGAAAAACAATATATTAGGGTAAGGGTTATTATCAATATTTTAATGTTCAGAACTCCAAAACATGTATAGCAGTTAAAAAAAAATCCTCAACGTCCTGTTTTTGCTCCAGCATTATGCAACTACTGCAGAAAGTAAAAGAACAAATGTTTTCTAATCCTTTTTTTCTCAATAAATTGGGACCTCTGGTGGCATCATGCTGTACACTAAGAAGATGTGATGGAAAGGAAAACTAACAAATGTAATGCTGTATCCTTTCAACAGGACATCCATTACCACAGTATATTGTACTAAAATGTATAATTTCATTTGAAACTTTCATCTACTTTTTTCCCTTTCTAACGGGTTTTGTGTCACGCTTTGGAGAGAAGCAAGGCTTGGAGGGTTAGGTGAAGAAAGTGCTTTTTGTGGAAAAGAATGGTTTAGCCAACACTGTCACCTAGTGACCTCAACCAGGAACTCTCCAAAGTGAGCTACCTACCATTATGGAAATGTAGGCAGAGGTATTTTGCGGTGCATCTTTTAATTCTGCAGAAACTCAATGAGTAACTGATACACATCAGTATAATTCACATCATTGTTGGCATCCCTAAGGTTCAGGTGATGACAGATCACCTGAACTTGTGGTAGCCTGTGATGGAAGGAGCATTTAAAGTCATGTAAACTTTGATCTGGTATTATAAATGAATCTGTTCTGTGCTTCATGTCAGCTGTGTGTGAGTATTTCCTTAGTTAGTCAGGATTACAGAGCAGACTGGCATGTAGGCCTACTGCATTTCAACATTGGTATTTCTGGTTTATTAATCAGATTTAGAAAGGACTTTATTGCCACAGTACGTGGGATTTGCCTTGGTGTGTGTACATACACATACACAAACAAAAACATGAATATGGAATAGAAAATAAATACAGAATAAAAATATACAGTATGTGCAATGTGCAGATGTATAGTCCAAGATGGAGGTAAGTGTAAGTGTAATTACTAGGGATGGGGAGGGGTTAAGCCAATGCTTTTATTAAAGCCACTTCAAATCTGTTAACAGAATTTATTGTATTTTTCATTTAGCGAGTTGAACTTTTTAGACTATTTAGTACAATAATCAACATTAAAAATAGTGTTAATTCAAAACGTATTTCAGAGGCATTGTTAAGACAAGCTTATTGCATGAGTCATCTTTAAGCAGTAGTATTTACTAACCATATTTGTTGTAATTAAATCTTGTTTCAGGCAATATACCAATTCAGCTACACTTTATTCGAAGTGATGATAGCAACTGTCTTCCCAAAGGGGAGTTTTTCCTCGCCACTGTCGCACTGTTGCTTGCTCTGGAGGAAACTACTAGAACTGTTGGGTCCTTGTAAATTCTGGAGTGTGGTCTAGACCTACTCTATCTGTAAAGTGTCTTGAGATAACTCTTGTTATGAATTGATACTATAAATAAAATTGAATTGAATTGAATTATTATAATTTCCTACACATAAATAAAGACATTTGCACCATACATTGATCCAGAAAATGCCAAAACTGTTGCAGAAAAATTCACCGGTATGCAGGAAATCAAGTGTTTGATATGCTCATAAATATAATTTTTCTGTAGTTGAGATCTAATTCCTCATTCTCATTGAGGCTAATAATCGCCAGTGGGTACAGGAATGGCAGTTAAAATTATTACATCACATTAATGAATTAATTAGTTATAGAGAACACGTCCATTTAGTGTGTTCTTATTCTTAGAATATGAAATGGTGCTTATATATTGTTTGGTTTAATTTTCAAACACAATAAATAATTGTTTCTGAATAATACGGCTGATAAATAAGATAATACTGGTTTCTTTTAGCATAAGAGTAATTTATGAAAAAAAATTAATAAATGTTCAAAACAAAGGGAGAAATACGGTTTAGAAAGAATAATTGGAAATATCTATGAGTATCATCCATGGTAACACGCATAGAAACAAAGAAATCAATATTAATAAATACAATTTTATTTCTAGGTGAACACCATAGACCGTTAATATTTATACAGTCTATGGGTAACAGTGTGATGAAGATTATTGTTTTCTTTTAAATAATAGGAAAGGAGCTCTTGTGACCTTCTACCAATCGGATTCCGCTGCTCTTTCCCCATAGTAACGCGCAGACTCGCCTAGCAACAACAACCGCTCTCCTAAAAGTGCAGGCAGCTGTGACGGTTAAATCACTCTTACGTTACCTAGCTAACTACTCTCTTACAACCCGTTTAAAGCAGCGTCAGGAAACATGGTGAGTATAAGAAGTACAAGTATAAAAATATAAGTTAGCAACGTTTCGGGTTATATGACAATGTTACGTTTTAATTGTGTTATTTTTTTTTGAATTAATTAATTCGTAAAAGACAGCGCCTAGCTATAATTTAACGTTAACCTAGCTAGCTAGCTAAAGCTTTCTGTCTGACTGTGCCGTGTGCAAATCGTCTCTGGTTCATTAGTAACATTCCTCTGCCGCCTAAATGAAACAAAAGGCCTGACTGCGACCCTCTTTTTTTCTAATAAAATGAATGAATCAGGCAAATAGCTGATATACAACCCTATAAAAGGTTACAGATTATGTCCCTCCGCAGATATTTTATGTATATATATGTATAGTACCGTTTCGATACGAATACACGTACCCTTCCTCCTCTACTATCCACTGTAACGCCAAGAAGCTTGGTCCTTTATACTTGTTCAACTGCCATACCTTCAACATATACATTTAATTTAGATTCTTAATTTAGATGTCTGGCAATATTTCACAGTAAATGTTACAACTTGTTGTTTTCCTCCAGCATGGGTATACCATTTAGTTTTCTTTTCCATTGTCACATTTCTAAAATAATGCGTACGGATAAGTAAACTTGTTCCTATTTTCCACAGCGTGAGTGTATCTCCATCCACGTTGGTCAGGCTGGTGTCCAGATTGGCAATGCCTGCTGGGAGCTTTACTGCCTGGAACATGGGATCCAGCCAGATGGACAGATGCTCAGTGACAAGACTTGCGGAGGAGGAGATGATTCCTTCAACACCTTCTTTAGTGAGACTGGAGCTGGAAAGCATGTCCCCAGAGCACTTTTTGTGGACCTGGAGCCCACTGTTGTTGGTAAACTCTATTTAAATATATAGATGCCATAGTTACCTTATTTCATCAAGTCAAACCCTCAAGTAATTTCTGATAAATCGGTCTCTTTAGATGAGGTGCGCACTGGAACCTACCGCCAGCTGTTCCACCCTGAGCAGCTAATCACCGGCAAGGAAGATGCTGCCAACAACTACGCCCGTGGACACTACACCATCGGCAAAGAGATTATCGACCTGGTGCTGAACAGGATACGCAAACTGGTGGGTAACAAAATATCAAGAGGGATTTGCCTAATTTTCAAATGTTAAATTAAATGGCATATTTCATATGGGATCACTGTCTCTCTGTCTCTGTCCTCAGGCTGACCAGTGCACTGGCCTTCAGGGCTTCTTGGTTTTCCACAGCCGGAGGTGGCACCGGCTCTGGTTTCACCTCGCTGCTGATGGAGCGTCTGTCTGTCGACTATGGCAAGAAGTCCAAGCTGGAGTTCTCCGTCTACCCAGCTCCTCAGGTGTCCACCGCTGTGGTGGAGCCCTACAACGCCATCCTGACAACCCACACCACCCTGGAGCACTCTGACTGTGCCTTCATGGTGGATAACGAGGCCATCTACGATATCTGCCGTAGGAACCTCGATATTGAGCGTCCTTCTTACACCAACCTGAACAGGTTGATCAGTCAGATTTTGTCCTCTGTCACTGCTTCCCTTCGTTTTGATGGTGCCCTCAATGTTGATCTGACAGAGTTCCAGACCAACTTGGTGCCATATCCCCGTATCCATTTCCCTCTGGCCACCTATGCCCCTGTCATCTCTGCTGAGAAAGCTTACCATGAGCAGCTCTCAGTGGCAGAAATCACCAACGCCTGCTTTGAACCAGCCAATCAGTTTGTAAAATGTGACCCTCGCCATGGCAAATACATGGCTTGCTGCCTTTTGTATCGTGGTGATGTGGTGCCCAAAGATGTGAATGCTGCCATTGCCACCATCAAGACCAGGCGCTCCATCCAGTTTGTAGATTGGTGCCCCACTGGTTTCAAGGTGGGCATCAACTACCAGCCGCCCACTGTAGTTCCTGGTGGAGACCTGGCCAAGGTCCAGAGGGCCGTGTGCATGCTGAGCAACACCACTGCTATTGCAGAGGCCTGGGCTCGGCTTGACCACAAATTTGATCTGATGTATGCTAAGCGTGCCTTTGTTCATTGGTATGTGGGTGAAGGTATGGAGGAGGGAGAGTTCTCTGAGGCCAGGGAGGACATGGCAGCTCTAGAAAAGGATTATGAAGAGGTTGGAGTGGACTCTATTGAGGGTGAGGGAGAGGAGGAAGGAGAGGAGTAGGGTCTACATACTAATAAGTAAAGTATTGTGTAAGAAAGTGTTCTTTCTGATAGTGATGATAGTTTTGGAGATGATGATGAAAGAGAGTAATATTAAACAGGCATGTATTCCCCTTTATTGATCTCTGATCTGTTATTAAAGTTAAAAAAATGAAGTTTGTGCACTATTTTCTGCTCTCTTTAAAACATCCCTTCCACAGGGAGGTGCTCACACTGTAAGACTAAGCCACTGTTAAACGTTTAACGTATCTACATAACATAGGTTGTATATTCTTATACTAAATGATCTTGCTGCTCAACTCACTTTAGTCACATGGGGCAGTGTTGTTCATCAGATGTTTGAACTCCACACCTAGGGTGAAATGGTAAACTACCCTACATTTCAAATTGTTGCAGTATAACAAGTCTAGATCTTAACTGTAATAATTGACGGTGATTTGTGATTTACACAAGAAATGCCTGAGAAGACAGTGGGTGAGAATTATCTTCTTTAAAGTATCCAATGTAGGAAATATTCAGACTAAATGTGAAATGATACAGATTATACAACTGACTTGATGAAAAACAATATATTAGGGTAAGGGTTATTATCAATATTTTAATGTTCAGAACTCCAAAACATGTATAGCAGTTAAAAAAAATCCTCAACGTCCTGTTTTTGCTCCAGCATTATGCAACTACTGCAGAAAGTAAAAGAACAAATGTTTTCTAATCCTTTTTTCTCAATAAATTGGGACCTCTGGTGGCATCATGCTGTACACTAAGAAGATGTGATGGAAAGGAAAACTAACAAATGTAATGCTGTATCCTTTCAACAGGACATCCATTACCACAGTATATTGTACTAAAATGTATAATTTCATTTGAAACTTTCATCTACTTTTTTCCCTTTCTAACGGGTTTTGTGTCACGCTTTGGAGAGAAGCAAGGCTTGGAGGGTTAGGTGAAGAAAGTGCTTTTTGTGGAAAAGAATGGTTTAGCCAACACTGTCACCTAGTGACCTCAACCAGGAACTCTCCAAAGTGAGCTACCTACCATTATGGAAATGTAGGCAGAGGTATTTTTGCGGTGCATCTTTTAATTCTGCAGAAACTCAATGAGTAACTGATACACATCAGTATAATTCACATCATTGTTGGCATCCCTAAGGTTCAGGTGATGACAGATCACCTGAACTTGTGGTAGCCTGTGATGGAAGGAGCATTTAAAGTCATGTAAACTTTGATCTGGTATTATAAATGAATCTGTTCTGTGCTTCATGTCAGCTGTGTGTGAGTATTTCCTTAGTTAGTCAGGATTACAGAGCAGACTGGCATGTAGGCCTACTGCATTTCAACATTGGTATTTCTGGTTTATTAATCAGATTTAGAAAGGACTTTATTGCCACAGTACGTGGGATTTGCCTTGGTGTGTGTACATACACATACACAAACAAAAACATGAATATGGAATAGAAAATAAATACAGAATAAAAATATACAGTATGTGCAATGTGCAGATGTATAGTCCAAGATGGAGGTAAGTGTAAGTGTAATTACTAGGGATGGGGAGGGGTTAAGCCAATGCTTTTATTAAAGCCACTTCAAATCTGTTAACAGAATTTATTGTATTTTTCATTTAGCGAGTTGAACTTTTTAGACTATTTAGTACAATAATCAACATTAAAAATAGTGTTAATTCAAAACGTATTTCAGAGGCATTGTTAAGACAAGCTTATTGCATGAGTCAACTTTAAGCAGTAGTATTTACTAACCATATTTGTTGTAATTAAATCTTGTTTCAGGCAATATACCAATTCAGCTACACTTTATTCGAAGTGATGATAGCAACTGTCTTCCCAAAGGGGAGTTTTTCCTCGCCACTGTCGCACTGTTGCTTGCTCTGGAGGAAACTACTAGAACTGTTGGGTCCTTGTAAATTCTGGAGTGTGGTCTAGACCTACTCTATCTGTAAAGTGTCTTGAGATAACTCTTGTTATGAATTGATACTATAAATAAAATTGAATTGAATTGAATTATTATAATTTCCTACACATAAATAAAGACATTTGCACCATACATTGATCCAGAAAATGCCAAAACTGTTGCAGAAAAATTCACCGGTATGCAGGAAATCAAGTGTTTGATATGCTCATAAATATAATTTTTCTGTAGTTGAGATCTAATTCCTCATTCTCATTGAGGCTAATAATCGCCAGTGGGTACAGGAATGGCAGTTAAAATTATTACATCACATTAATGAATTAATTAGTTATAGAGAACACGTCCATTTAGTGTGTTCTTATTCTTAGAATATGAAATGGTGCTTATATATTGTTTGGTTTAATTTTCAAACACAATAAATAATTGTTTCTGAATAATACGGCTGATAAATAAGATAATACTGGTTTCTTTTAGCATAAGAGTAATTTATGAAAAAAAATTAATAAATGTTCAAAACAAAGGGAGAAATACGGTTTAGAAAGAATAATTGGAAATATCTATGAGTATCATCCATGGTAACACGCATAGAAACAAAGAAATCAATATTAATAAATACAATTTTATTTCTAGGTGAACACCATAGACCGTTAATATTTATACAGTCTATGGGTAACAGTGTGATGAAGATTATTGTTTTCTTTTAAATAATAGGAAAGGAGCTCTTGTGACCTTCTACCAATCGGATTCCGCTGCTCTTTCCCCATAGTAACGCGCAGACTCGCCTAGCAACAACAACCGCTCTCCTAAAAGTGCAGGCAGCTGTGACGGTTAAATCACTTACGTTACCTAGCTAACTACTCTCTTACAACCCGTTTAAAGCAGCGTCAGGAAACATGGTGAGTATAAGAAGTACAAGTATAAAAATATAAGTTAGCAACGTTTCGGGTTATATGACAATGTTACGTTTTAATTGTGTTATTTTTTTTTGAATTAATTAATTCGTAAAAGACAGCGCCTAGCTATAATTTAACGTTAACCTAGCTAGCTAGCTAAAGCTTTCTGTCTGACTGTGCCGTGTGCAAATCGTCTCTGGTTCATTAGTAACATTCCTCTGCCGCCTAAATGAAACAAAAGGCCTGACTGCGACCCTCTTTTTTCGAATAAAATGAATGAATCAGGCAAATAGCTGATATACAACCCTATAAAAGGTTACAGATTATGTCCCTCCGCAGATATTTTATGTATATATATGTATAGTACCGTTTCGATACGAATACACGTACCCTTCCTCCTCTACTATCCACTGTAACGCCAAGAAGCTTGGTCCTTTATACTTGTTCAACTGCCATACCTTCAACATATACATTTAATTTAGATTCTTAATTTAGATGTCTGGCAATATTTCACAGTAAATGTTACAACTTGTTGTTTTCCTCCAGCATGGGTATACCATTTAGTTTTCTTTTCCATTGTCACATTTCTAAAATAATGCGTGCACGGATAAGTAAACTTGTTCCTATTTTCCACAGCGTGAGTGTATCTCCATCCACGTTGGTCAGGCTGGTGTCCAGATTGGCAATGCCTGCTGGGAGCTTTACTGCCTGGAACATGGGATCCAGCCAGATGGACAGATGCTCAGTGACAAGACTTGCGGAGGAGGAGATGATTCCTTCAACACCTTCTTTAGTGAGACTGGAGCTGGAAAGCATGTCCCCAGAGCACTTTTTGTGGACCTGGAGCCCACTGTTGTTGGTAAACTCTATTTAAATATATAGATGCCATAGTTACCTTATTTCATCAAGTCAAACCCTCAAGTAATTTCTGATAAATCGGTCTCTTTAGATGAGGTGCGCACTGGAACCTACCGCCAGCTGTTCCACCCTGAGCAGCTAATCACCGGCAAGGAAGATGCTGCCAACAACTACGCCCGTGGACACTACACCATCGGCAAAGAGATTATCGACCTGGTGCTGAACAGGATACGCAAACTGGTGGGTAACAAAATATCAAGAGGGATTTGCCTAATTTTCAAATGTTAAATTAAATGGCATATTTCATATGGGATCACTGTCTCTCTGTCTCTGTCCTCAGGCTGACCAGTGCACTGGCCTTCAGGGCTTCTTGGTTTTCCACAGCCGGAGGTGGCACCGGCTCTGGTTTCACCTCGCTGCTGATGGAGCGTCTGTCTGTCGACTATGGCAAGAAGTCCAAGCTGGAGTTCTCCGTCTACCCAGCTCCTCAGGTGTCCACCGCTGTGGTGGAGCCCTACAACGCCATCCTGACAACCCACACCACCCTGGAGCACTCTGACTGTGCCTTCATGGTGGATAACGAGGCCATCTACGATATCTGCCGTAGGAACCTCGATATTGAGCGTCCTTCTTACACCAACCTGAACAGGTTGATCAGTCAGATTTTGTCCTCTGTCACTGCTTCCCTTCGTTTTGATGGTGCCCTCAATGTTGATCTGACAGAGTTCCAGACCAACTTGGTGCCATATCCCCCGTATCCATTTCCCTCTGGCCACCTATGCCCCTGTCATCTCTGCTGAGAAAGCTTACCATGAGCAGCTCTCAGTGGCAGAAATCACCAACGCCTGCTTTGAACCAGCCAATCAGTTTGTAAAATGTGACCCTCGCCATGGCAAATACATGGCTTGCTGCCTTTTGTATCGTGGTGATGTGGTGCCCAAAGATGTGAATGCTGCCATTGCCACCATCAAGACCAGGCGCTCCATCCAGTTTGTAGATTGGTGCCCCACTGGTTTCAAGGTGGGCATCAACTACCAGCCGCCCACTGTAGTTCCTGGTGGAGACCTGGCCAAGGTCCAGAGGGCCGTGTGCATGCTGAGCAACACCACTGCTATTGCAGAGGCCTGGGCTCGGCTTGACCACAAATTTGATCTGATGTATGCTAAGCGTGCCTTTGTTCATTGGTATGTGGGTGAAGGTATGGAGGAGGGAGAGTTCTCTGAGGCCAGGGAGGACATGGCAGCTCTAGAAAAGGATTATGAAGAGGTTGGAGTGGACTCTATTGAGGGTGAGGGAGAGGAGGAAGGAGAGGAGTAGGGTCTACATACTAATAAGTAAAGTATTGTGTAAGAAAGTGTTCTTTCTGATAGTGATGATAGTTTTGGAGATGATGATGAAAGAGAGTAATATTAAACAGGCATGTATTCCCCTTTATTGATCTCTGATCTGTTATTAAAGTTAAAAAAATGAAGTTTGTGCACTATTTTCTGCTCTCTTTAAAACATCCCTTCCACAGGGAGGTGCTCACACTGTAAGACTAAGCCACTGTTAAACGTTTAACGTATCTACATAACATAGGTTGTATATTCTTATACTAAATGATCTTGCTGCTCAACTCACTTTAGTCACATGGGGCAGTGTTGTTCATCAGATGTTTGAACTCCACACCTAGGGTGAAATGGTAAACTACCCTACATTTCAAATTGTTGCAGTATAACAAGTCTAGATCTTAACTGTAATAATTGACGGTGATTTGTGATTTACACAAGAAATGCCTGAGAAGACAGTGGGTGAGAATTATCTTCTTTTTAAAGTATCCAATGTAGGAAATATTCAGACTAAATGTGAAATGATACAGATTATACAACTGACTTGATGAAAAACAATATATTAGGGTAAGGGTTATTATCAATATTTTAATGTTCAGAACTCCAAAACATGTATAGCAGTTAAAAAAAAAAATCCTCAACGTCCTGTTTTTGCTCCAGCATTATGCAACTACTGCAGAAAGTAAAAGAACAAATGTTTTCTAATCCTTTTTTCTCAATAAATTGGGACCTCTGGTGGCATCATGCTGTACACTAAGAAGATGTGATGGAAAGGAAAACTAACAAATGTAATGCTGTATCCTTTCAACAGGACATCCATTACCACAGTATATTGTACTAAAATGTATAATTTCATTTGAAACTTTCATCTACTTTTTTTCCCTTTCTAACGGGTTTTGTGTCACGCTTTGGAGAGAAGCAAGGCTTGGAGGGTTAGGTGAAGAAAGTGCTTTTGTGGAAAAGAATGGTTTAGCCAACACTGTCACCTAGTGACCTCAACCAGGAACTCTCCAAAGTGAGCTACCTACCATTATGGAAATGTAGGCAGAGGTATTTTTTGCGGTGCATCTTTTAATTCTGCAGAAACTCAATGAGTAACTGATACACATCAGTATAATTCACATCATTGTTGGCATCCCTAAGGTTCAGGTGATGACAGATCACCTGAACTTGTGGTAGCCTGTGATGGAAGGAGCATTTAAAGTCATGTAAACTTTGATCTGGTATTATAAATGAATCTGTTCTGTGCTTCATGTCAGCTGTGTGTGAGTATTTCCTTAGTTAGTCAGGATTACAGAGCAGACTGGCATGTAGGCCTACTGCATTTCAACATTGGTATTTCTGGTTTATTAATCAGATTTAGAAAGGACTTTATTGCCACAGTACGTGGGATTTGCCTTGGTGTGTGTACATACACATACACAAACAAAAACATGAATATGGAATAGAAAATAAATACAGAATAAAAAATATACAGTATGTGCAATGTGCAGATGTATAGTCCAAGATGGAGGTAAGTGTAAGTGTAATTACTAGGGATGGGGAGGGGTTAAGCCAATGCTTTTATTAAAGCCACTTCAAATCTGTTAACAGAATTTATTGTATTTTTCATTTAGCGAGTTGAACTTTTTAGACTATTTAGTACAATAATCAACATTAAAAATAGTGTTAATTCAAAACGTATTTCAGAGGCATTGTTAAGACAAGCTTATTGCATGAGTCATCTTTAAGCAGTAGTATTTACTAACCATATTTGTTGTAATTAAATCTTGTTTCAGGCAATATACCAATTCAGCTACACTTTATTCGAAGTGATGATAGCAACTGTCTTCCCAAAGGGGAGTTTTTCCTCGCCACTGTCGCACTGTTGCTTGCTCTGGAGGAAACTACTAGAACTGTTGGGTCCTTGTAAATTCTGGAGTGTGGTCTAGACCTACTCTATCTGTAAAGTGTCTTGAGATAACTCTTGTTATGAATTGATACTATAAATAAAATTGAATTGAATTGAATTATTATAATTTCCTACACATAAATAAAGACATTTGCACCATACATTGATCCAGAAAATGCCAAAACTGTTGCAGAAAAATTCACCGGTATGCAGGAAATCAAGTGTTTGATATGCTCATAAATATAATTTTTCTGTAGTTGAGATCTAATTCCTCATTCTCATTGAGGCTAATAATCGCCAGTGGGTACAGGAATGGCAGTTAAAATTATTACATCACATTAATGAATTAATTAGTTATAGAGAACACGTCCATTTAGTGTGTTCTTATTCTTAGAATATGAAATGGTGCTTATATATTGTTTGGTTTAATTTTCAAACACAATAAATAATTGTTTCTGAATAATACGGCTGATAAATAAGATAATACTGGTTTCTTTTAGCATAAGAGTAATTTATGAAAAAAATTAATAAATGTTCAAAACAAAGGGAGAAATACGGTTTAGAAAGAATAATTGGAAATATCTATGAGTATCATCCATGGTAACACGCATAGAAACAAAGAAATCAATATTAATAAATACAATTTTATTTCTAGGTGAACACCATAGACCGTTAATATTTATACAGTCTATGGGTAACAGTGTGATGAAGATTATTGTTTTCTTTTAAATAATAGGAAAGGAGCTCTTGTGACCTTCTACCAATCGGATTCCGCTGCTCTTTCCCCATAGTAACGCGCAGACTCGCCTAGCAACAACAACCGCTCTCCTAAAAGTGCAGGCAGCTGTGACGGTTAAATCACTCTTACGTTACCTAGCTAACTACTCTCTTACAACCCGTTTAAAGCAGCGTCAGGAAACATGGTGAGTATAAGAAGTACAAGTATAAAAATATAAGTTAGCAACGTTTCGGGTTATATGACAATGTTACGTTTTAATTGTGTTATTTTTTTTGAATTAATTAATTCGTAAAAGACAGCGCCTAGCTATAATTTAACGTTAACCTAGCTAGCTAGCTAAAGCTTTCTGTCTGACTGTGCCGTGTGCAAATCGTCTCTGGTTCATTAGTAACATTCCTCTGCCGCCTAAATGAAACAAAAGGCCTGACTGCGACCCTCTTTTTTCGAATAAAATGAATGAATCAGGCAAATAGCTGATATACAACCCTATAAAAGGTTACAGATTATGTCCCTCCGCAGATATTTTATGTATATATATGTATAGTACCGTTTCGATACGAATACACGTACCCTTCCTCCTCTACTATCCACTGTAACGCCAAGAAGCTTGGTCCTTTATACTTGTTCAACTGCCATACCTTCAACATATACATTTAATTTAGATTCTTAATTTAGATGTCTGGCAATATTTCACAGTAAATGTTACAACTTGTTGTTTTCCTCCAGCATGGGTATACCATTTAGTTTTCTTTTCCATTGTCACATTTCTAAAATAATGCGTACGGATAAGTAAACTTGTTCCTATTTTCCACAGCGTGAGTGTATCTCCATCCACGTTGGTCAGGCTGGTGTCCAGATTGGCAATGCCTGCTGGGAGCTTTACTGCCTGGAACATGGGATCCAGCCAGATGGACAGATGCTCAGTGACAAGACTTGCGGAGGAGGAGATGATTCCTTCAACACCTTCTTTAGTGAGACTGGAGCTGGAAAGCATGTCCCCAGAGCACTTTTTGTGGACCTGGAGCCCACTGTTGTTGGTAAACTCTATTTAAATATATAGATGCCATAGTTACCTTATTTCATCAAGTCAAACCCTCAAGTAATTTCTGATAAATCGGTCTCTTTAGATGAGGTGCGCACTGGAACCTACCGCCAGCTGTTCCACCCTGAGCAGCTAATCACCGGCAAGGAAGATGCTGCCAACAACTACGCCCGTGGACACTACACCATCGGCAAAGAGATTATCGACCTGGTGCTGAACAGGATACGCAAACTGGTGGGTAACAAAATATCAAGAGGGATTTGCCTAATTTTCAAATGTTAAATTAAATGGCATATTTCATATGGGATCACTGTCTCTCTGTCTCTGTCCTCAGGCTGACCAGTGCACTGGCCTTCAGGGCTTCTTGGTTTTCCACAGCTTCGGAGGTGGCACCGGCTCTGGTTTCACCTCGCTGCTGATGGAGCGTCTGTCTGTCGACTATGGCAAGAAGTCCAAGCTGGAGTTCTCCGTCTACCCAGCTCCTCAGGTGTCCACCGCTGTGGTGGAGCCCTACAACGCCATCCTGACAACCCACACCACCCTGGAGCACTCTGACTGTGCCTTCATGGTGGATAACGAGGCCATCTACGATATCTGCCGTAGGAACCTCGATATTGAGCGTCCTTCTTACACCAACCTGAACAGGTTGATCAGTCAGATTTTGTCCTCTGTCACTGCTTCCCTTCGTTTTGATGGTGCCCTCAATGTTGATCTGACAGAGTTCCAGACCAACTTGGTGCCATATCCCCGTATCCATTTCCCTCTGGCCACCTATGCCCCTGTCATCTCTGCTGAGAAAGCTTACCATGAGCAGCTCTCAGTGGCAGAAATCACCAACGCCTGCTTTGAACCAGCCAATCAGTTTGTAAAATGTGACCCTCGCCATGGCAAATACATGGCTTGCTGCCTTTTGTATCGTGGTGATGTGGTGCCCAAAGATGTGAATGCTGCCATTGCCACCATCAAGACCAGGCGCTCCATCCAGTTTGTAGATTGGTGCCCCACTGGTTTCAAGGTGGGCATCAACTACCAGCCGCCCACTGTAGTTCCTGGTGGAGACCTGGCCAAGGTCCAGAGGGCCGTGTGCATGCTGAGCAACACCACTGCTATTGCAGAGGCCTGGGCTCGGCTTGACCACAAATTTGATCTGATGTATGCTAAGCGTGCCTTTGTTCATTGGTATGTGGGTGAAGGTATGGAGGAGGGAGAGTTCTCTGAGGCCAGGGAGGACATGGCAGCTCTAGAAAAGGATTATGAAGAGGTTGGAGTGGACTCTATTGAGGGTGAGGGAGAGGAGGAAGGAGAGGAGTAGGGTCTACATACTAATAAGTAAAGTATTGTGTAAGAAAGTGTTCTTTCTGATAGTGATGATAGTTTTGGAGATGATGATGAAAGAGAGTAATATTAAACAGGCATGTATTCCCCTTTATTGATCTCTGATCTGTTATTAAAGTTAAAAAAATGAAGTTTGTGCACTATTTTCTGCTCTCTTTAAAACATCCCTTCCACAGGGAGGTGCTCACACTGTAAGACTAAGCCACTGTTAAACGTTTAACGTATCTACATAACATAGGTTGTATATTCTTATACTAAATGATCTTGCTGCTCAACTCACTTTAGTCACATGGGGCAGTGTTGTTCATCAGATGTTTGAACTCCACACCTAGGGTGAAATGGTAAACTACCCTACATTTCAAATTGTTGCAGTATAACAAGTCTAGATCTTAACTGTAATAATTGACGGTGATTTGTGATTTACACAAGAAATGCCTGAGAAGACAGTGGGTGAGAATTATCTTCTTTAAAGTATCCAATGTAGGAAATATTCAGACTAAATGTGAAATGATACAGATTATACAACTGACTTGATGAAAAACAATATATTAGGGTAAGGGTTATTATCAATATTTTAATGTTCAGAACTCCAAAACATGTATAGCAGTTAAAAAAAAATCCTCAACGTCCTGTTTTTGCTCCAGCATTATGCAACTACTGCAGAAAGTAAAAGAACAAATGTTTTCTAATCCTTTTTTCTCAATAAATTGGGACCTCTGGTGGCATCATGCTGTACACTAAGAAGATGTGATGGAAAGGAAAACTAACAAATGTAATGCTGTATCCTTTCAACAGGACATCCATTACCACAGTATATTGTACTAAAATGTATAATTTCATTTGAAACTTTCATCTACTTTTTTTTCCCTTTCTAACGGGTTTTGTGTCACGCTTTGGAGAGAAGCAAGGCTTGGAGGGTTAGGTGAAGAAAGTGCTTTTTTGTGGAAAAGAATGGTTTAGCCAACACTGTCACCTAGTGACCTCAACCAGGAACTCTCCAAAGTGAGCTACCTACCATTATGGAAATGTAGGCAGAGGTATTTTTGCGGTGCATCTTTTAATTCTGCAGAAACTCAATGAGTAACTGATACACATCAGTATAATTCACATCATTGTTGGCATCCCTAAGGTTCAGGTGATGACAGATCACCTGAACTTGTGGTAGCCTGTGATGGAAGGAGCATTTAAAGTCATGTAAACTTTGATCTGGTATTATAAATGAATCTGTTCTGTGCTTCATGTCAGCTGTGTGTGAGTATTTCCTTAGTTAGTCAGGATTACAGAGCAGACTGGCATGTAGGCCTACTGCATTTCAACATTGGTATTTCTGGTTTATTAATCAGATTTAGAAAGGACTTTATTGCCACAGTACGTGGGATTTGCCTTGGTGTGTGTACATACACATACACAAACAAAAACATGAATATGGAATAGAAAATAAATACAGAATAAAAAATATACAGTATGTGCAATGTGCAGATGTATAGTCCAAGATGGAGGTAAGTGTAAGTGTAATTACTAGGGATGGGGAGGGGTTAAGCCAATGCTTTTATTAAAGCCACTTCAAATCTGTTAACAGAATTTATTGTATTTTTCATTTAGCGAGTTGAACTTTTTAGACTATTTAGTACAATAATCAACATTAAAAATAGTGTTAATTCAAAACGTATTTCAGAGGCATTGTTAAGACAAGCTTATTGCATGAGTCATCTTTAAGCAGTAGTATTTACTAACCATATTTGTTGTAATTAAATCTTGTTTCAGGCAATATACCAATTCAGCTACACTTTATTCGAAGTGATGATAGCAACTGTCTTCCCAAAGGGGAGTTTTTCCTCGCCACTGTCGCACTGTTGCTTGCTCTGGAGGAAACTACTAGAACTGTTGGGTCCTTGTAAATTCTGGAGTGTGGTCTAGACCTACTCTATCTGTAAAGTGTCTTGAGATAACTCTTGTTATGAATTGATACTATAAATAAAATTGAATTGAATTGAATTATTATAATTTCCTACACATAAATAAAGACATTTGCACCATACATTGATCCAGAAAATGCCAAAACTGTTGCAGAAAAATTCACCGGTATGCAGGAAATCAAGTGTTTGATATGCTCATAAATATAATTTTTCTGTAGTTGAGATCTAATTCCTCATTCTCATTGAGGCTAATAATCGCCAGTGGGTACAGGAATGGCAGTTAAAATTATTACATCACATTAATGAATTAATTAGTTATAGAGAACACGTCCATTTAGTGTGTTCTTATTCTTAGAATATGAAATGGTGCTTATATATTGTTTGGTTTAATTTTCAAACACAATAAATAATTGTTTCTGAATAATACGGCTGATAAATAAGATAATACTGGTTTCTTTTAGCATAAGAGTAATTTATGAAAAAAATTAATAAATGTTCAAAACAAAGGGAGAAATACGGTTTAGAAAGAATAATTGGAAATATCTATGAGTATCATCCATGGTAACACGCATAGAAACAAAGAAATCAATATTAATAAATACAATTTTATTTCTAGGTGAACACCATAGACCGTTAATATTTATACAGTCTATGGGTAACAGTGTGATGAAGATTATTGTTTTCTTTTAAATAATAGGAAAGGAGCTCTTGTGACCTTCTACCAATCGGATTCCGCTGCTCTTTCCCCCATAGTAACGCGCAGACTCGCCTAGCAACAACAACCGCTCTCCTAAAAGTGCAGGCAGCTGTGACGGTTAAATCACTCTACGTTACCTAGCTAACTACTCTCTTACAACCCGTTTAAAGCAGCGTCAGGAAACATGGTGAGTATAAGAAGTACAAGTATAAAAATATAAGTTAGCAACGTTTCGGGTTATATGACAATGTTACGTTTTAATTGTGTTATTTTTTTTTGAATTAATTAATTCGTAAAAGACAGCGCCTAGCTATAATTTTTAACGTTAACCTAGCTAGCTAGCTAAAGCTTTCTGTCTGACTGTGCCGTGTGCAAATCGTCTCTGGTTCATTAGTAACATTCCTCTGCCGCCTAAATGAAACAAAAGGCCTGACTGCGACCCTCTTTTTTTTCTAATAAAATGAATGAATCAGGCAAATAGCTGATATACAACCCTATAAAAGGTTACAGATTATGTCCCTCCGCAGATATTTTATGTATATATATGTATAGTACCGTTTCGATACGAATACACGTACCCTTCCTCCTCTACTATCCACTGTAACGCCAAGAAGCTTGGTCCTTTATACTTGTTCAACTGCCATACCTTCAACATATACATTTAATTTAGATTCTTAATTTAGATGTCTGGCAATATTTCACAGTAAATGTTACAACTTGTTGTTTTCCTCCAGCATGGGTATACCATTTAGTTTTCTTTTCCATTGTCACATTTCTAAAATAATGCGCACGGATAAGTAAACTTGTTCCTATTTTCCACAGCGTGAGTGTATCTCCATCCACGTTGGTCAGGCTGGTGTCCAGATTGGCAATGCCTGCTGGGAGCTTTACTGCCTGGAACATGGGATCCAGCCAGATGGACAGATGCTCAGTGACAAGACTTGCGGAGGAGGAGATGATTCCTTCAACACCTTCTTTTAGTGAGACTGGAGCTGGAAAGCATGTCCCCAGAGCACTTTTTGTGGACCTGGAGCCCACTGTTGTTGGTAAACTCTATTTAAATATATAGATGCCATAGTTACCTTATTTCATCAAGTCAAACCCTCAAGTAATTTCTGATAAATCGGTCTCTTTAGATGAGGTGCGCACTGGAACCTACCGCCAGCTGTTCCACCCTGAGCAGTAATCACCGGCAAGGAAGATGCTGCCAACAACTACGCCCGTGGACACTACACCATCGGCAAAGAGATTATCGACCTGGTGCTGAACAGGATACGCAAACTGGTGGGTAACAAAATATCAAGAGGGATTTGCCTAATTTTCAAATGTTAAATTAAATGGCATATTTCATATGGGATCACTGTCTCTCTGTCTCTGTCCTCAGGCTGACCAGTGCACTGGCCTTCAGGGCTTCTTGGTTTTCCACAGCCGGAGGTGGCACCGGCTCTGGTTTCACCTCGCTGCTGATGGAGCGTCTGTCTGTCGACTATGGCAAGAAGTCCAAGCTGGAGTTCTCCGTCTACCCAGCTCCTCAGGTGTCCACCGCTGTGGTGGAGCCCTACAACGCCATCCTGACAACCCACACCACCCTGGAGCACTCTGACTGTGCCTTCATGGTGGATAACGAGGCCATCTACGATATCTGCCGTAGGAACCTCGATATTGAGCGTCCTTCTTACACCAACCTGAACAGGTTGATCAGTCAGATTTTGTCCTCTGTCACTGCTTCCCTTCGTTTTGATGGTGCCCTCAATGTTGATCTGACAGAGTTCCAGACCAACTTGGTGCCATATCCCCGTATCCATTTCCCTCTGGCCACCTATGCCCCTGTCATCTCTGCTGAGAAAGCTTACCATGAGCAGCTCTCAGTGGCAGAAATCACCAACGCCTGCTTTGAACCAGCCAATCAGTTTGTAAAATGTGACCCTCGCCATGGCAAATACATGGCTTGCTGCCTTTTGTATCGTGGTGATGTGGTGCCCAAAGATGTGAATGCTGCCATTGCCACCATCAAGACCAGGCGCTCCATCCAGTTTGTAGATTGGTGCCCCACTGGTTTCAAGGTGGGCATCAACTACCAGCCGCCCACTGTAGTTCCTGGTGGAGACCTGGCCAAGGTCCAGAGGGCCGTGTGCATGCTGAGCAACACCACTGCTATTGCAGAGGCCTGGGCTCGGCTTGACCACAAATTTGATCTGATGTATGCTAAGCGTGCCTTTGTTCATTGGTATGTGGGTGAAGGTATGGAGGAGGGAGAGTTCTCTGAGGCCAGGGAGGACATGGCAGCTCTAGAAAAGGATTATGAAGAGGTTGGAGTGGACTCTATTGAGGGTGAGGGAGAGGAGGAAGGAGAGGAGTAGGGTCTACATACTAATAAGTAAAGTATTGTGTAAGAAAGTGTTCTTTCTGATAGTGATGATAGTTTTGGAGATGATGATGAAAGAGAGTAATATTAAACAGGCATGTATTCCCCTTTATTGATCTCTGATCTGTTATTAAAGTTAAAAAAATGAAGTTTGTGCACTATTTTCTGCTCTCTTTAAAACATCCCTTCCACAGGGAGGTGCTCACACTGTAAGACTAAGCCACTGTTAAACGTTTAACGTATCTACATAACATAGGTTGTATATTCTTATACTAAATGATCTTGCTGCTCAACTCACTTTAGTCACATGGGGCAGTGTTGTTCATCAGATGTTTGAACTCCACACCTAGGGTGAAATGGTAAACTACCCTACATTTCAAATTGTTGCAGTATAACAAGTCTAGATCTTAACTGTAATAATTGACGGTGATTTGTGATTTACACAAGAAATGCCTGAGAAGACAGTGGGTGAGAATTATCTTCTTTAAAGTATCCAATGTAGGAAATATTCAGACTAAATGTGAAATGATACAGATTATACAACTGACTTGATGAAAAACAATATATTAGGGTAAGGGTTATTATCAATATTTTAATGTTCAGAACTCCAAAACATGTATAGCAGTTAAAAAAAAAATCCTCAACGTCCTGTTTTTGCTCCAGCATTATGCAACTACTGCAGAAAGTAAAAGAACAAATGTTTTCTAATCCTTTTTTTCTCAATAAATTGGGACCTCTGGTGGCATCATGCTGTACACTAAGAAGATGTGATGGAAAGGAAAACTAACAAATGTAATGCTGTATCCTTTCAACAGGACATCCATTACCACAGTATATTGTACTAAAATGTATAATTTCATTTGAAACTTTCATCTACTTTTTTCCCTTTCTAACGGGTTTTGTGTCACGCTTTGGAGAGAAGCAAGGCTTGGAGGGTTAGGTGAAGAAAGTGCTTTTTGTGGAAAAGAATGGTTTAGCCAACACTGTCACCTAGTGACCTCAACCAGGAACTCTCCAAAGTGAGCTACCTACCATTATGGAAATGTAGGCAGAGGTATTTTGCGGTGCATCTTTTAATTCTGCAGAAACTCAATGAGTAACTGATACACATCAGTATAATTCACATCATTGTTGGCATCCCTAAGGTTCAGGTGATGACAGATCACCTGAACTTGTGGTAGCCTGTGATGGAAGGAGCATTTAAAGTCATGTAAACTTTGATCTGGTATTATAAATGAATCTGTTCTGTGCTTCATGTCAGCTGTGTGTGAGTATTTCCTTAGTTAGTCAGGATTACAGAGCAGACTGGCATGTAGGCCTACTGCATTTCAACATTGGTATTTCTGGTTTATTAATCAGATTTAGAAAGGACTTTATTGCCACAGTACGTGGGATTTGCCTTGGTGTGTGTACATACACATACACAAACAAAAACATGAATATGGAATAGAAAATAAATACAGAATAAAAAATATACAGTATGTGCAATGTGCAGATGTATAGTCCAAGATGGAGGTAAGTGTAAGTGTAATTACTAGGGATGGGGAGGGGTTAAGCCAATGCTTTTATTAAAGCCACTTCAAATCTGTTAACAGAATTTATTGTATTTTTCATTTAGCGAGTTGAACTTTTTAGACTATTTAGTACAATAATCAACATTAAAAATAGTGTTAATTCAAAACGTATTTCAGAGGCATTGTTAAGACAAGCTTATTGCATGAGTCATCTTTAAGCAGTAGTATTTACTAACCATATTTGTTGTAATTAAATCTTGTTTCAGGCAATATACCAATTCAGCTACACTTTATTCGAAGTGATGATAGCAACTGTCTTCCCAAAGGGGAGTTTTTCCTCGCCACTGTCGCACTGTTGCTTGCTCTGGAGGAAACTACTAGAACTGTTGGGTCCTTGTAAATTCTGGAGTGTGGTCTAGACCTACTCTATCTGTAAAGTGTCTTGAGATAACTCTTGTTATGAATTGATACTATAAATAAAATTGAATTGAATTGAATTATTATAATTTCCTACACATAAATAAAGACATTTGCACCATACATTGATCCAGAAAATGCCAAAACTGTTGCAGAAAAATTCACCGGTATGCAGGAAATCAAGTGTTTGATATGCTCATAAATATAATTTTTCTGTAGTTGAGATCTAATTCCTCATTCTCATTGAGGCTAATAATCGCCAGTGGGTACAGGAATGGCAGTTAAAATTATTACATCACATTAATGAATTAATTAGTTATAGAGAACACGTCCATTTAGTGTGTTCTTATTCTTAGAATATGAAATGGTGCTTATATATTGTTTGGTTTAATTTTCAAACACAATAAATAATTGTTTCTGAATAATACGGCTGATAAATAAGATAATACTGGTTTCTTTTAGCATAAGAGTAATTTATGAAAAAAAATTAATAAATGTTCAAAACAAAGGGAGAAATACGGTTTAGAAAGAATAATTGGAAATATCTATGAGTATCATCCATGGTAACACGCATAGAAACAAAGAAATCAATATTAATAAATACAATTTTATTTCTAGGTGAACACCATAGACCGTTAATATTTATACAGTCTATGGGTAACAGTGTGATGAAGATTATTGTTTTCTTTTAAATAATAGGAAAGGAGCTCTTGTGACCTTCTACCAATCGGATTCCGCTGCTCTTTCCCCATAGTAACGCGCAGACTCGCCTAGCAACAACAACCGCTCTCCTAAAAGTGCAGGCAGCTGTGACGGTTAAATCACTCTTACGTTACCTAGCTAACTACTCTCTTACAACCCGTTTAAAGCAGCGTCAGGAAACATGGTGAGTATAAGAAGTACAAGTATAAAAATATAAGTTAGCAACGTTTCGGGTTATATGACAATGTTACGTTTTAATTGTGTTATTTTTTTTTGAATTAATTAATTCGTAAAAGACAGCGCCTAGCTATAATTTAACGTTAACCTAGCTAGCTAGCTAAAGCTTTCTGTCTGACTGTGCCGTGTGCAAATCGTCTCTGGTTCATTAGTAACATTCCTCTGCCGCCTAAATGAAACAAAAGGCCTGACTGCGACCCTCTTTTTTTCTAATAAAATGAATGAATCAGGCAAATAGCTGATATACAACCCTATAAAAGGTTACAGATTATGTCCCTCCGCAGATATTTTATGTATATATATGTATAGTACCGTTTCGATACGAATACACGTACCCTTCCTCCTCTACTATCCACTGTAACGCCAAGAAGCTTGGTCCTTTATACTTGTTCAACTGCCATACCTTCAACATATACATTTAATTTAGATTCTTAATTTAGATGTCTGGCAATATTTCACAGTAAATGTTACAACTTGTTGTTTTCCTCCAGCATGGGTATACCATTTAGTTTTCTTTTCCATTGTCACATTTCTAAAATAATGCGTACGGATAAGTAAACTTGTTCCTATTTTCCACAGCGTGAGTGTATCTCCATCCACGTTGGTCAGGCTGGTGTCCAGATTGGCAATGCCTGCTGGGAGCTTTACTGCCTGGAACATGGGATCCAGCCAGATGGACAGATGCTCAGTGACAAGACTTGCGGAGGAGGAGATGATTCCTTCAACACCTTCTTTAGTGAGACTGGAGCTGGAAAGCATGTCCCCAGAGCACTTTTTGTGGACCTGGAGCCCACTGTTGTTGGTAAACTCTATTTAAATATATAGATGCCATAGTTACCTTATTTCATCAAGTCAAACCCTCAAGTAATTTCTGATAAATCGGTCTCTTTAGATGAGGTGCGCACTGGAACCTACCGCCAGCTGTTCCACCCTGAGCAGCTAATCACCGGCAAGGAAGATGCTGCCAACAACTACGCCCGTGGACACTACACCATCGGCAAAGAGATTATCGACCTGGTGCTGAACAGGATACGCAAACTGGTGGGTAACAAAATATCAAGAGGGATTTGCCTAATTTTCAAATGTTAAATTAAATGGCATATTTCATATGGGATCACTGTCTCTCTGTCTCTGTCCTCAGGCTGACCAGTGCACTGGCCTTCAGGGCTTCTTGGTTTTCCACAGCTTCGGAGGTGGCACCGGCTCTGGTTTCACCTCGCTGCTGATGGAGCGTCTGTCTGTCGACTATGGCAAGAAGTCCAAGCTGGAGTTCTCCGTCTACCCAGCTCCTCAGGTGTCCACCGCTGTGGTGGAGCCCTACAACGCCATCCTGACAACCCACACCACCCTGGAGCACTCTGACTGTGCCTTCATGGTGGATAACGAGGCCATCTACGATATCTGCCGTAGGAACCTCGATATTGAGCGTCCTTCTTACACCAACCTGAACAGGTTGATCAGTCAGATTTTGTCCTCTGTCACTGCTTCCCTTCGTTTTGATGGTGCCCTCAATGTTGATCTGACAGAGTTCCAGACCAACTTGGTGCCATATCCCCGTATCCATTTCCCTCTGGCCACCTATGCCCCTGTCATCTCTGCTGAGAAAGCTTACCATGAGCAGCTCTCAGTGGCAGAAATCACCAACGCCTGCTTTGAACCAGCCAATCAGTTTGTAAAATGTGACCCTCGCCATGGCAAATACATGGCTTGCTGCCTTTTGTATCGTGGTGATGTGGTGCCCAAAGATGTGAATGCTGCCATTGCCACCATCAAGACCAGGCGCTCCATCCAGTTTGTAGATTGGTGCCCCACTGGTTTCAAGGTGGGCATCAACTACCAGCCGCCCACTGTAGTTCCTGGTGGAGACCTGGCCAAGGTCCAGAGGGCCGTGTGCATGCTGAGCAACACCACTGCTATTGCAGAGGCCTGGGCTCGGCTTGACCCACAAATTTGATCTGATGTATGCTAAGCGTGCCTTTGTTCATTGGTATGTGGGTGAAGGTATGGAGGAGGGAGAGTTCTCTGAGGCCAGGGAGGACATGGCAGCTCTAGAAAAGGATTATGAAGAGGTTGGAGTGGACTCTATTGAGGGTGAGGGGAGAGGAGGAAGGAGAGGAGTAGGGTCTACATACTAATAAGTAAAGTATTGTGTAAGAAAGTGTTCTTTCTGATAGTGATGATAGTTTTGGAGATGATGATGAAAGAGTAATATTAAACAGGCATGTATTCCCCTTTATTGATCTCTGATCTGTTATTAAAGTTAAAAAAATGAAGTTTGTGCACTATTTTCTGCTCTCTTTAAAACATCCCTTCCACAGGGAGGTGCTCACACTGTAAGACTAAGCCACTGTTAAACGTTTAACGTATCTACATAACATAGGTTGTATATTCTTATACTAAATGATCTTGCTGCTCAACTCACTTTAGTCACATGGGGCAGTGTTGTTCATCAGATGTTTGAACTCCACACCTAGGGTGAAATGGTAAACTACCCTACATTTCAAATTGTTGCAGTATAACAAGTCTAGATCTTAACTGTAATAATTGACGGTGATTTGTGATTTACACAAGAAATGCCTGAGAAGACAGTGGGTGAGAATTATCTTCTTTAAAGTATCCAATGTAGGAAATATTCAGACTAAATGTGAAATGATACAGATTATACAACTGACTTGATGAAAAACAATATATTAGGGTAAGGGTTATTATCAATATTTTAATGTTCAGAACTCCAAAACATGTATAGCAGTTAAAAAAAAATCCTCAACGTCCTGTTTTTGCTCCAGCATTATGCAACTACTGCAGAAAGTAAAAGAACAAATGTTTTCTAATCCTTTTTTTCTCAATAAATTGGGACCTCTGGTGGCATCATGCTGTACACTAAGAAGATGTGATGGAAAGGAAAACTAACAAATGTAATGCTGTATCCTTTCAACAGGACATCCATTACCACAGTATATTGTACTAAAATGTATAATTTCATTTGAAACTTTCATCTACTTTTTTCCCTTTCTAACGGGTTTTGTGTCACGCTTTGGAGAGAAGCAAGGCTTGGAGGGTTAGGTGAAGAAAGTGCTTTTTGTGGAAAAGAATGGTTTAGCCAACACTGTCACCTAGTGACCTCAACCAGGAACTCTCCAAAGTGAGCTACCTACCATTATGGAAATGTAGGCAGAGGTATTTTGCGGTGCATCTTTTAATTCTGCAGAAACTCAATGAGTAACTGATACACATCAGTATAATTCACATCATTGTTGGCATCCCTAAGGTTCAGGTGATGACAGATCACCTGAACTTGTGGTAGCCTGTGATGGAAGGAGCATTTAAAGTCATGTAAACTTTGATCTGGTATTATAAATGAATCTGTTCTGTGCTTCATGTCAGCTGTGTGTGAGTATTTCCTTAGTTAGTCAGGATTACAGAGCAGACTGGCATGTAGGCCTACTGCATTTCAACATTGGTATTTCTGGTTTATTAATCAGATTTAGAAAGGACTTTATTGCCACAGTACGTGGGATTTGCCTTGGTGTGTGTACATACACATACACAAACAAAAACATGAATATGGAATAGAAAATAAATACAGAATAAAAAATATACAGTATGTGCAATGTGCAGATGTATAGTCCAAGATGGAGGTAAGTGTAAGTGTAATTACTAGGGATGGGGAGGGGTTAAGCCAATGCTTTTATTAAAGCCACTTCAAATCTGTTAACAGAATTTATTGTATTTTTCATTTAGCGAGTTGAACTTTTTAGACTATTTAGTACAATAATCAACATTAAAAATAGTGTTAATTCAAAACGTATTTCAGAGGCATTGTTAAGACAAGCTTATTGCATGAGTCATCTTTAAGCAGTAGTATTTACTAACCATATTTGTTGTAATTAAATCTTGTTTCAGGCAATATACCAATTCAGCTACACTTTATTCGAAGTGATGATAGCAACTGTCTTCCCAAAGGGAGTTTTTCCTCGCCACTGTCGCACTGTTGCTTGCTCTGGAGGAAACTACTAGAACTGTTGGGTCCTTGTAAATTCTGGAGTGTGGTCTAGACCTACTCTATCTGTAAAGTGTCTTGAGATAACTCTTGTTATGAATTGATACTATAAATAAAATTGAATTGAATTGAATTATTATAATTTCCTACACATAAATAAAGACATTTGCACCATACATTGATCCAGAAAATGCCAAAACTGTTGCAGAAAAATTCACCGGTATGCAGGAAATCAAGTGTTTGATATGCTCATAAATATAATTTTTCTGTAGTTGAGATCTAATTCCTCATTCTCATTGAGGCTAATAATCGCCAGTGGGTACAGGAATGGCAGTTAAAATTATTACATCACATTAATGAATTAATTAGTTATAGAGAACACGTCCATTTAGTGTGTTCTTATTCTTAGAATATGAAATGGTGCTTATATATTGTTTGGTTTAATTTTCAAACACAATAAATAATTGTTTCTGAATAATACGGCTGATAAATAAGATAATACTGGTTTCTTTTAGCATAAGAGTAATTTATGAAAAAAAATTAATAAATGTTCAAAACAAAGGGAGAAATACGGTTTAGAAAGAATAATTGGAAATATCTATGAGTATCATCCATGGTAACACGCATAGAAACAAAGAAATCAATATTAATAAATACAATTTTATTTCTAGGTGAACACCATAGACCGTTAATATTTATACAGTCTATGGGTAACAGTGTGATGAAGATTATTGTTTTCTTTTTAAATAATAGGAAAGGAGCTCTTGTGACCTTCTACCAATCGGATTCCGCTGCTCTTTCCCCATAGTAACGCGCAGACTCGCCTAGCAACAACAACCGCTCTCCTAAAAGTGCAGGCAGCTGTGACGGTTAAATCACTCTTACGTTACCTAGCTAACTACTCTCTTACAACCCGTTTAAAGCAGCGTCAGGAAACATGGTGAGTATAAGAAGTACAAGTATAAAAATATAAGTTAGCAACGTTTCGGGTTATATGACAATGTTACGTTTTAATTGTGTTATTTTTTTTTGAATTAATTAATTCGTAAAAGACAGCGCCTAGCTATAATTTAACGTTAACCTAGCTAGCTAGCTAAAGCTTTCTGTCTGACTGTGCCGTGTGCAAATCGTCTCTGGTTCATTAGTAACATTCCTCTGCCGCCTAAATGAAACAAAAGGCCTGACTGCGACCCTCTTTTTTTCTAATAAAATGAATGAATCAGGCAAATAGCTGATATACAACCCTATAAAAGGTTACAGATTATGTCCCTCCGCAGATATTTTATGTATATATATGTATAGTACCGTTTCGATACGAATACGTACCCTTCCTCCTCTACTATCCACTGTAACGCCAAGAAGCTTGGTCCTTTATACTTGTTCAACTGCCATACCTTCAACATATACATTTAATTTAGATTCTTAATTTAGATGTCTGGCAATATTTCACAGTAAATGTTACAACTTGTTGTTTTCCTCCAGCATGGGTATACCATTTAGTTTTCTTTTCCATTGTCACATTTCTAAAATAATGCGCACGGATAAGTAAACTTGTTCCTATTTTCCACAGCGTGAGTGTATCTCCATCCACGTTGGTCAGGCTGGTGTCCAGATTGGCAATGCCTGCTGGGAGCTTTACTGCCTGGAACATGGGATCCAGCCAGATGGACAGATGCTCAGTGACAAGACTTGCGGAGGAGGAGATGATTCCTTCAACACCTTCTTTAGTGAGACTGGAGCTGGAAAGCATGTCCCCAGAGCACTTTTTGTGGACCTGGAGCCCACTGTTGTTGGTAAACTCTATTTAAATATATAGATGCCATAGTTACCTTATTTCATCAAGTCAAACCCTCAAGTAATTTCTGATAAATCGGTCTCTTTAGATGAGGTGCGCACTGGAACCTACCGCCAGCTGTTCCACCCTGAGCAGCTAATCACCGGCAAGGAAGATGCTGCCAACAACTACGCCCGTGGACACTACACCATCGGCAAAGAGATTATCGACCTGGTGCTGAACAGGATACGCAAACTGGTGGGTAACAAAATATCAAGAGGGATTTGCCTAATTTTCAAATGTTAAATTAAATGGCATATTTCATATGGGATCACTGTCTCTCTGTCTCTGTCCTCAGGCTGACCAGTGCACTGGCCTTCAGGGCTTCTTGGTTTTCCACAGCTTCGGAGGTGGCACCGGCTCTGGTTTCACCTCGCTGCTGATGGAGCGTCTGTCTGTCGACTATGGCAAGAAGTCCAAGCTGGAGTTCTCCGTCTACCCAGCTCCTCAGGTGTCCACCGCTGTGGTGGAGCCCTACAACGCCATCCTGACAACCCACACCACCCTGGAGCACTCTGACTGTGCCTTCATGGTGGATAACGAGGCCATCTACGATATCTGCCGTAGGAACCTCGATATTGAGCGTCCTTCTTACACCAACCTGAACAGGTTGATCAGTCAGATTTTGTCCTCTGTCACTGCTTCCCTTCGTTTTGATGGTGCCCTCAATGTTGATCTGACAGAGTTCCAGACCAACTTGGTGCCATATCCCCGTATCCATTTCCCTCTGGCCACCTATGCCCCTGTCATCTCTGCTGAGAAAGCTTACCATGAGCAGCTCTCAGTGGCAGAAATCACCAACGCCTGCTTTGAACCAGCCAATCAGTTTGTAAAATGTGACCCTCGCCATGGCAAATACATGGCTTGCTGCCTTTTGTATCGTGGTGATGTGGTGCCCAAAGATGTGAATGCTGCCATTGCCACCATCAAGACCAGGCGCTCCATCCAGTTTGTAGATTGGTGCCCCACTGGTTTCAAGGTGGGCATCAACTACCAGCCGCCCACTGTAGTTCCTGGTGGAGACCTGGCCAAGGTCCAGAGGGCCGTGTGCATGCTGAGCAACACCACTGCTATTGCAGAGGCCTGGGCTCGGCTTGACCACAAATTTGATCTGATGTATGCTAAGCGTGCCTTTGTTCATTGGTATGTGGGTGAAGGTATGGAGGAGGGAGAGTTCTCTGAGGCCAGGGAGGACATGGCAGCTCTAGAAAAGGATTATGAAGAGGTTGGAGTGGACTCTATTGAGGGTGAGGGAGAGGAGGAAGGAGAGGAGTAGGGTCTACATACTAATAAGTAAAGTATTGTGTAAGAAAGTGTTCTTTCTGATAGTGATGATAGTTTTGGAGATGATGATGAAAGAGAGTAATATTAAACAGGCATGTATTCCCCTTTATTGATCTCTGATCTGTTATTAAAGTTAAAAAAATGAAGTTTGTGCACTATTTTCTGCTCTCTTTAAAACATCCCTTCCACAGGGAGGTGCTCACACTGTAAGACTAAGCCACTGTTAAACGTTTAACGTATCTACATAACATAGGTTGTATATTCTTATACTAAATGATCTTGCTGCTCAACTCACTTTAGTCACATGGGGCAGTGTTGTTCATCAGATGTTTGAACTCCACACCTAGGGTGAAATGGTAAACTACCCTACATTTCAAATTGTTGCAGTATAACAAGTCTAGATCTTAACTGTAATAATTGACGGTGATTTGTGATTTACACAAGAAATGCCTGAGAAGACAGTGGGTGAGAATTATCTTCTTTAAAGTATCCAATGTAGGAAATATTCAGACTAAATGTGAAATGATACAGATTATACAACTGACTTGATGAAAAACAATATATTAGGGTAAGGGTTATTATCAATATTTTAATGTTCAGAACTCCAAAACATGTATAGCAGTTAAAAAAAAAAAATCCTCAACGTCCTGTTTTTGCTCCAGCATTATGCAACTACTGCAGAAAGTAAAAGAACAAATGTTTTCTAATCCTTTTTTTTCTCAATAAATTGGGACCTCTGGTGGCATCATGCTGTACACTAAGAAGATGTGATGGAAAGGAAAACTAACAAATGTAATGCTGTATCCTTTCAACAGGACATCCATTACCACAGTATATTGTACTAAAATGTATAATTTCATTTGAAACTTTCATCTACTTTTTTTCCCTTTCTAACGGGTTTTGTGTCACGCTTTGGAGAGAAGCAAGGCTTGGAGGGTTAGGTGAAGAAAGTGCTTTTTGTGGAAAAGAATGGTTTAGCCAACACTGTCACCTAGTGACCTCAACCAGGAACTCTCCAAAGTGAGCTACCTACCATTATGGAAATGTAGGCAGAGGTATTTTGCGGTGCATCTTTTAATTCTGCAGAAACTCAATGAGTAACTGATACACATCAGTATAATTCACATCATTGTTGGCATCCCTAAGGTTCAGGTGATGACAGATCACCTGAACTTGTGGTAGCCTGTGATGGAAGGAGCATTTAAAGTCATGTAAACTTTGATCTGGTATTATAAATGAATCTGTTCTGTGCTTCATGTCAGCTGTGTGTGAGTATTTCCTTAGTTAGTCAGGATTACAGAGCAGACTGGCATGTAGGCCTACTGCATTTCAACATTGGTATTTCTGGTTTATTAATCAGATTTAGAAAGGACTTTATTGCCACAGTACGTGGGATTTTGCCTTGGTGTGTGTGTACATACACATACACAAACAAAAACATGAATATGGAATAGAAAATAAATACAGAATAAAAAATATACAGTATGTGCAATGTGCAGATGTATAGTCCAAGATGGAGGTAAGTGTAAGTGTAATTACTAGGGATGGGGAGGGGTTAAGCCAATGCTTTTATTAAAGCCACTTCAAATCTGTTAACAGAATTTATTGTATTTTTCATTTAGCGAGTTGAACTTTTTAGACTATTTAGTACAATAATCAACATTAAAAATAGTGTTAATTCAAAACGTATTTCAGAGGCATTGTTAAGACAAGCTTATTGCATGAGTCATCTTTAAGCAGTAGTATTTACTAACCATATTTGTTGTAATTAAATCTTGTTTCAGGCAATATACCAATTCAGCTACACTTTATTCGAAGTGATGATAGCAACTGTCTTCCCAAAGGGGAGTTTTTCCTCGCCACTGTCGCACTGTTGCTTGCTCTGGAGGAAACTACTAGAACTGTTGGGTCCTTGTAAATTCTGGAGTGTGGTCTAGACCTACTCTATCTGTAAAGTGTCTTGAGATAACTCTTGTTATGAATTGATACTATAAATAAAATTGAATTGAATTGAATTATTATAATTTCCTACACATAAATAAAGACATTTGCACCATACATTGATCCAGAAAATGCCAAAACTGTTGCAGAAAAATTCACCGGTATGCAGGAAATCAAGTGTTTGATATGCTCATAAATATAATTTTTCTTAGTTGAGATCTAATTCCTCATTCTCATTGAGGCTAATAATCGCCAGTGGGTACAGGAATGGCAGTTAAAATTATTACATCACATTAATGAATTAATTAGTTATAGAGAACACGTCCATTTAGTGTGTTCTTATTCTTAGAATATGAAATGGTGCTTATATATTGTTTGGTTTAATTTTCAAACACAATAAATAATTGTTTCTGAATAATACGGCTGATAAATAAGATAATACTGGTTTCTTTTAGCATAAGAGTAATTTATGAAAAAAAATTAATAAATGTTCAAAACAAAGGGAGAAATACGGTTTAGAAAGAATAATTGGAAATATCTATGAGTATCATCCATGGTAACACGCATAGAAACAAAGAAATCAATATTAATAAATACAATTTTATTTCTAGGTGAACACCATAGACCGTTAATATTTATACAGTCTATGGGTAACAGTGTGATGAAGATTATTGTTTTCTTTTAAATAATAGGAAAGGAGCTCTTGTGACCTTCTACCAATCGGATTTGCTCTTTCCCCATAGTAACGCGCAGACTCGCCTAGCAACAACAACCGCTCTCCTAAAAGTGCAGGCAGCTGTGACGGTTAAATCACTCTTACGTTACCTAGCTAACTACTCTCTTACAACCCGTTTAAAGCAGCGTCAGGAAACATGGTGAGTATAAGAAGTACAAGTATAAAAATATAAGTTAGCAACGTTTCGGGTTATATGACAATGTTACGTTTTAATTGTGTTATTTTTTTTGAATTAATTAATTCGTAAAAGACAGCGCCTAGCTATAATTTAACGTTAACCTAGCTAGCTAGCTAAAGCTTTCTGTCTGACTGTGCCGTGTGCAAATCGTCTCTGGTTCATTAGTAACATTCCTCTGCCGCCTAAATGAAACAAAAGGCCTGACTGCGACCCTCTTTTTTTCTAATAAAATGAATGAATCAGGCAAATAGCTGATATACAACCCTATAAAAGGTTACAGATTATGTCCCTCCGCAGATATTTTATGTATATATATGTATAGTACCGTTTCGATACGAATACACGTACCCTTCCTCCTCTACTATCCACTGTAACGCCAAGAAGCTTGGTCCTTTATACTTGTTCAACTGCCATACCTTCAACATATACATTTAATTTAGATTCTTAATTTAGATGTCTGGCAATATTTCACAGTAAATGTTACAACTTGTTGTTTTCCTCCAGCATGGGTATACCATTTAGTTTTTTTTCCATTGTCACATTTCTAAAATAATGCGTACGGATAAGTAAACTTGTTCCTATTTTCCACAGCGTGAGTGTATCTCCATCCACGTTGGTCAGGCTGGTGTCCAGATTGGCAATGCCTGCTGGGAGCTTTACTGCCTGGAACATGGGATCCAGCCAGATGGACAGATGCTCAGTGACAAGACTTGCGGAGGAGGAGATGATTCCTTCAACACCTTCTTTAGTGAGACTGGAGCTGGAAAGCATGTCCCCAGAGCACTTTTTGTGGACCTGGAGCCCACTGTTGTTGGTAAACTCTATTTAAATATATAGATGCCATAGTTACCTATTTCATCAAGTCAAACCCTCAAGTAATTTCTGATAAATCGGTCTCTTTAGATGAGGTGCGCACTGGAACCTACCGCCAGCTGTTCCACCCTGAGCAGCTAATCACCGGCAAGGAAGATGCTGCCAACAACTACGCCCGTGGACACTACACCATCGGCAAAGAGATTATCGACCTGGTGCTGAACAGGATACGCAAACTGGTGGGTAACAAAATATCAAGAGGGATTTGCCTAATTTTCAAATGTTAAATTAAATGGCATATTTCATATGGGATCACTGTCTCTCTGTCTCTGTCCTCAGGCTGACCAGTGCACTGGCCTTCAGGGCTTCTTGGTTTTCCACAGCCGGAGGTGGCACCGGCTCTGGTTTCACCTCGCTGCTGATGGAGCGTCTGTCTGTCGACTATGGCAAGAAGTCCAAGCTGGAGTTCTCCGTCTACCCAGCTCCTCAGGTGTCCACCGCTGTGGTGGAGCCCTACAACGCCATCCTGACAACCCACACCACCCTGGAGCACTCTGACTGTGCCTTCATGGTGGATAACGAGGCCATCTACGATATCTGCCGTAGGAACCTCGATATTGAGCGTCCTTCTTACACCAACCTGAACAGGTTGATCAGTCAGATTTTGTCCTCTGTCACTGCTTCCCTTCGTTTTGATGGTGCCCTCAATGTTGATCTGACAGAGTTCCAGACCAACTTGGTGCCATATCCCCGTATCCATTTCCCTCTGGCCACCTATGCCCCTGTCATCTCTGCTGAGAAAGCTTACCATGAGCAGCTCTCAGTGGCAGAAATCACCAACGCCTGCTTTGAACCAGCCAATCAGTTTGTAAAATGTGACCCTCGCCATGGCAAATACATGGCTTGCTGCCTTTTGTATCGTGGTGATGTGGTGCCCAAAGATGTGAATGCTGCCATTGCCACCATCAAGACCAGGCGCTCCATCCAGTTTGTAGATTGGTGCCCCACTGGTTTCAAGGTGGGCATCAACTACCAGCCGCCCACTGTAGTTCCTGGTGGAACCTGGCCAAGGTCCAGAGGGCCGTGTGCATGCTGAGCAACACCACTGCTATTGCAGAGGCCTGGGCTCGGCTTGACCACAAATTTGATCTGATGTATGCTAAGCGTGCCTTTGTTCATTGGTATGTGGGTGAAGGTATGGAGGAGGGAGAGTTCTCTGAGGCCAGGGAGGACATGGCAGCTCTAGAAAAGGATTATGAAGAGGTTGGAGTGGACTCTATTGAGGGTGAGGGAGAGGAGGAAGGAGAGGAGTAGGGTCTACATACTAATAAGTAAAGTATTGTGTAAGAAAGTGTTCTTTCTGATAGTGATGATAGTTTTGGAGATGATGATGAAAGAGAGTAATATTAAACAGGCATGTATTCCCCTTTATTGATCTCTGATCTGTTATTAAAGTTAAAAAAATGAAGTTTGTGCACTATTTTCTGCTCTCTTTAAAACATCCCTTCCACAGGGAGGTGCTCACACTGTAAGACTAAGCCACTGTTAAACGTTTAACGTATCTACATAACATAGGTTGTATATTCTTATACTAAATGATCTTGCTGCTCAACTCACTTTAGTCACATGGGGCAGTGTTGTTCATCAGATGTTTGAACTCCACACCTAGGGTGAAATGGTAAACTACCCTACATTTCAAATTGTTGCAGTATAACAAGTCTAGATCTTAACTGTAATAATTGACGGTGATTTGTGATTTACACAAGAAATGCCTGAGAAGACAGTGGGTGAGAATTATCTTCTTTAAAGTATCCAATGTAGGAAATATTCAGACTAAATGTGAAATGATACAGATTATACAACTGACTTGATGAAAAACAATATATTAGGGTAAGGGTTATTATCAATATTTTAATGTTCAGAACTCCAAAACATGTATAGCAGTTAAAAAAAAATCCTCAACGTCCTGTTTTTGCTCCAGCATTATGCAACTACTGCAGAAAGTAAAAAAGAACAAATGTTTTCTAATCCTTTTTTCTCAATAAATTGGGACCTCTGGTGGCATCATGCTGTACACTAAGAAGATGTGATGGAAAGGAAAACTAACAAATGTAATGCTGTATCCTTTCAACAGGACATCCATTACCACAGTATATTGTACTAAAATGTATAATTTCATTTGAAACTTTCATCTACTTTTTTTCCCTTTCTAACGGGTTTTGTGTCACGCTTTGGAGAGAAGCAAGGCTTGGAGGGTTAGGTGAAGAAAGTGCTTTTTGTGGAAAAGAATGGTTTAGCCAACACTGTCACCTAGTGACCTCAACCAGGAACTCTCCAAAGTGAGCTACCTACCATTATGGAAATGTAGGCAGAGGTATTTTGCGGTGCATCTTTTAATTCTGCAGAAACTCAATGAGTAACTGATACACATCAGTATAATTCACATCATTGTTGGCATCCCTAAGGTTCAGGTGATGACAGATCACCTGAACTTGTGGTAGCCTGTGATGGAAGGAGCATTTAAAGTCATGTAAACTTTGATCTGGTATTATAAATGAATCTGTTCTGTGCTTCATGTCAGCTGTGTGTGAGTATTTCCTTAGTTAGTCAGGATTACAGAGCAGACTGGCATGTAGGCCTACTGCATTTCAACATTGGTATTTCTGGTTTATTAATCAGATTTAGAAAGGACTTTATTGCCACAGTACGTGGGATTTGCCTTGGTGTGTGTACATACACATACACAAACAAAAACATGAATATGGAATAGAAAATAAATACAGAATAAAAAATATACAGTATGTGCAATGTGCAGATGTATAGTCCAAGATGGAGGTAAGTGTAAGTGTAATTACTAGGGATGGGGAGGGGTTAAGCCAATGCTTTTATTAAAGCCACTTCAAATCTGTTAACAGAATTTATTGTATTTTTCATTTAGCGAGTTGAACTTTTTAGACTATTTAGTACAATAATCAACATTAAAAATAGTGTTAATTCAAAACGTATTTCAGAGGCATTGTTAAGACAAGCTTATTGCATGAGTCATCTTTAAGCAGTAGTATTTACTAACCATATTTGTTGTAATTAAATCTTGTTTCAGGCAATATACCAATTCAGCTACACTTTATTCGAAGTGATGATAGCAACTGTCTTCCCAAAGGGGAGTTTTTCCTCGCCACTGTCGCACTGTTGCTTGCTCTGGAGGAAACTACTAGAACTGTTGGGTCCTTGTAAATTCTGGAGTGTGGTCTAGACCTACTCTATCTGTAAAGTGTCTTGAGATAACTCTTGTTATGAATTGATACTATAAATAAAATTGAATTGAATTGAATTATTATAATTTCCTACACATAAATAAAGACATTTGCACCATACATTGATCCAGAAAATGCCAAAACTGTTGCAGAAAAATTCACCGGTATGCAGGAAATCAAGTGTTTGATATGCTCATAAATATAATTTTTCTGTAGTTGAGATCTAATTCCTCATTCTCATTGAGGCTAATAATCGCCAGTGGGTACAGGAATGGCAGTTAAAATTATTACATCACATTAATGAATTAATTAGTTATAGAGAACACGTCCATTTAGTGTGTTCTTATTCTTAGAATATGAAATGGTGCTTATATATTGTTTGGTTTAATTTTCAAACACAATAAATAATTGTTTCTGAATAATACGGCTGATAAATAAGATAATACTGGTTTCTTTTAGCATAAGAGTAATTTATGAAAAAAAATTAATAAATGTTCAAAACAAAGGGAGAAATACGGTTTAGAAAGAATAATTGGAAATATCTATGAGTATCATCCATGGTAACACGCATAGAAACAAAGAAATCAATATTAATAAATACAATTTTATTTCTAGGTGAACACCATAGACCGTTAATATTTATACAGTCTATGGGTAACAGTGTGATGAAGATTATTGTTTTCTTTTAAATAATAGGAAAGGAGCTCTTGTGACCTTCTACCAATCGGATTCCGCTGCTCTTTCCCCATAGTAACGCGCAGACTCGCCTAGCAACAACAACCGCTCTCCTAAAAGTGCAGGCAGCTGTGACGGTTAAATCACTCTTACGTTACCTAGCTAACTACTCTCTTACAACCCGTTTAAAGCAGCGTCAGGAAACATGGTGAGTATAAGAAGTACAAGTATAAAAATATAAGTTAGCAACGTTTCGGGTTATATGACAATGTTACGTTTTAATTGTGTTATTTTTTTTTGAATTAATTAATTCGTAAAAGACAGCGCCTAGCTATAATTTAACGTTAACCTAGCTAGCTAGCTAAAGCTTTCTGTCTGACTGTGCCGTGTGCAAATCGTCTCTGGTTCATTAGTAACATTCCTCTGCCGCCTAAATGAAACAAAAGGCCTGACTGCGACCCTCTTTTTTTTCTAATAAAATGAATGAATCAGGCAAATAGCTGATATACAACCCTATAAAAGGTTACAGATTATGTCCCTCCGCAGATATTTTATGTATATATATGTATAGTACCGTTTCGATACGAATACACGTACCCTTCCTCCTCTACTATCCACTGTAACGCCAAGAAGCTTGGTCCTTTATACTTGTTCAACTGCCATACCTTCAACATATACATTTAATTTAGATTCTTAATTTAGATGTCTGGCAATATTTCACAGTAAATGTTACAACTTGTTGTTTTCCTCCAGCATGGGTATACCATTTAGTTTTCTTTTCCATTGTCACATTTCTAAAATAATGCGTACGGATAAGTAAACTTGTTCCTATTTTCCACAGCGTGAGTGTATCTCCATCCACGTTGGTCAGGCTGGTGTCCAGATTGGCAATGCCTGCTGGGAGCTTTACTGCCTGGAACATGGGATCCAGCCAGATGGACAGATGCTCAGTGACAAGACTTGCGGAGGAGGAGATGATTCCTTCAACACCTTCTTTAGTGAGACTGGAGCTGGAAAGCATGTCCCCAGAGCACTTTTTGTGGACCTGGAGCCCACTGTTGTTGGTAAACTCTATTTAAATATATAGATGCCATAGTTACCTTATTTCATCAAGTCAAACCCTCAAGTAATTTCTGATAAATCGGTCTCTTTAGATGAGGTGCGCACTGGAACCTACCGCCAGCTGTTCCACCCTGAGCAGCTAATCACCGGCAAGGAAGATGCTGCCAACAACTACGCCCGTGGACACTACACCATCGGCAAAGAGATTATCGACCTGGTGCTGAACAGGATACGCAAACTGGTGGGTAACAAAATATCAAGAGGGATTTGCCTAATTTTCAAATGTTAAATTAAATGGCATATTTCATATGTGATCACTGTCTCTCTGTCTCTGTCCTCAGGCTGACCAGTGCACTGGCCTTCAGGGCTTCTTGGTTTTCCACAGCTTCGGAGGTGGCACCGGCTCTGGTTTCACCTCGCTGCTGATGGAGCGTCTGTCTGTCGACTATGGCAAGAAGTCCAAGCTGGAGTTCTCCGTCTACCCAGCTCCTCAGGTGTCCACCGCTGTGGTGGAGCCCTACAACGCCATCCTGACAACCCACACCACCCTGGAGCACTCTGACTGTGCCTTCATGGTGGATAACGAGGCCATCTACGATATCTGCCGTAGGAACCTCGATATTGAGCGTCCTTCTTACACCAACCTGAACAGGTTGATCAGTCAGATTTTGTCCTCTGTCACTGCTTCCCTTCGTTTTGATGGTGCCCTCAATGTTGATCTGACAGAGTTCCAGACCAACTTGGTGCCATATCCCCGTATCCATTTCCCTCTGGCCACCTATGCCCCTGTCATCTCTGCTGAGAAAGCTTACCATGAGCAGCTCTCAGTGGCAGAAATCACCAACGCCTGCTTTGAACCAGCCAATCAGTTTGTAAAATGTGACCCTCGCCATGGCAAATACATGGCTTGCTGCCTTTTGTATCGTGGTGATGTGGTGCCCAAAGATGTGAATGCTGCCATTGCCACCATCAAGACCAGGCGCTCCATCCAGTTTGTAGATTGGTGCCCCACTGGTTTCAAGGTGGGCATCAACTACCAGCCGCCCACTGTAGTTCCTGGTGGAGACCTGGCCAAGGTCCAGAGGGCCGTGTGCATGCTGAGCAACACCACTGCTATTGCAGAGGCCTGGGCTCGGCTTGACCACAAATTTGATCTGATGTATGCTAAGCGTGCCTTTGTTCATTGGTATGTGGGTGAAGGTATGGAGGAGGGAGAGTTCTCTGAGGCCAGGGAGGACATGGCAGCTCTAGAAAAGGATTATGAAGAGGTTGGAGTGGACTCTATTGAGGGTGAGGGGAGAGGAGGAAGGAGAGGAGTAGGGTCTACATACTAATAAGTAAAGTATTGTGTAAGAAAGTGTTCTTTCTGATAGTGATGATAGTTTTGGAGATGATGATGAAAGAGAGTAATATTAAACAGGCATGTATTCCCCTTTATTGATCTCTGATCTGTTATTAAAGTTAAAAAAATGAAGTTTGTGCACTATTTTCTGCTCTCTTTAAAACATCCCTTCCACAGGGAGGTGCTCACACTGTAAGACTAAGCCACTGTTAAACGTTTAACGTATCTACATAACATAGGTTGTATATTCTTATACTAAATGATCTTGCTGCTCAACTCACTTTAGTCACATGGGGCAGTGTTGTTCATCAGATGTTTGAACTCCACACCTAGGGTGAAATGGTAAACTACCCTACATTTCAAATTGTTGCAGTATAACAAGTCTAGATCTTAACTGTAATAATTGACGGTGATTTGTGATTTACACAAGAAATGCCTGAGAAGACAGTGGGTGAGAATTATCTTCTTTAAAGTATCCAATGTAGGAAATATTCAGACTAAATGTGAAATGATACAGATTATACAACTGACTTGATGAAAAACAATATATTAGGGTAAGGGTTATTATCAATATTTTAATGTTCAGAACTCCAAAACATGTATAGCAGTTAAAAAAAAATCCTCAACGTCCTGTTTTTGCTCCAGCATTATGCAACTACTGCAGAAAGTAAAAGAACAAATGTTTTCTAATCCTTTTTTTCTCAATAAATTGGGACCTCTGGTGGCATCATGCTGTACACTAAGAAGATGTGATGGAAAGGAAAACTAACAAATGTAATGCTGTATCCTTTCAACAGGACATCCATTACCACAGTATATTGTACTAAAATGTATAATTTCATTTGAAACTTTCATCTACTTTTTTCCCTTTCTAACGGGTTTTGTGTCACGCTTTGGAGAGAAGCAAGGCTTGGAGGGTTAGGTGAAGAAAGTGCTTTTTGTGGAAAAGAATGGTTTAGCCAACACTGTCACCTAGTGACCTCAACCAGGAACTCTCCAAAGTGAGCTACCTACCATTATGGAAATGTAGGCAGAGGTATTTTGCGGTGCATCTTTTAATTCTGCAGAAACTCAATGAGTAACTGATACACATCAGTATAATTCACATCATTGTTGGCATCCCTAAGGTTCAGGTGATGACAGATCACCTGAACTTGTGGTAGCCTGTGATGGAAGGAGCATTTAAAGTCATGTAAACTTTGATCTGGTATTATAAATGAATCTGTTCTGTGCTTCATGTCAGCTGTGTGTGAGTATTTCCTTAGTTAGTCAGGATTACAGAGCAGACTGGCATGTAGGCCTACTGCATTTCAACATTGGTATTTCTGGTTTATTAATCAGATTTAGAAAGGACTTTATTGCCACAGTACGTGGGATTTGCCTTGGTGTGTGTACATACACATACACAAACAAAAACATGAATATGGAATAGAAAATAAATACAGAAAAAAAATATACAGTATGTGCAATGTGCAGATGTATAGTCCAAGATGGAGGTAAGTGTAAGTGTAATTACTAGGGATGGGGGGAGGGGTTAAGCCAATGCTTTTATTAAAGCCACTTCAAATCTGTTAACAGAATTTATTGTATTTTTCATTTAGCGAGTTGAACTTTTTAGACTATTTAGTACAATAATCAACATTAAAAATAGTGTTAATTCAAAACGTATTTCAGAGGCATTGTTAAGACAAGCTTATTGCATGAGTCATCTTTAAGCAGTAGTATTTACTAACCATATTTGTTGTAATTAAATCTTGTTTCAGGCAATATACCAATTCAGCTACACTTTATTCGAAGTGATGATAGCAACTGTCTTCCCAAAGGGGAGTTTTTCCTCGCCACTGTCGCACTGTTGCTTGCTCTGGAGGAAACTACTAGAACTGTTGGGTCCTTGTAAATTCTGGAGTGTGGTCTAGACCTACTCTATCTGTAAAGTGTCTTGAGATAACTCTTGTTATGAATTGATACTATAAATAAAATTGAATTGAATTGAATTATTATAATTTCCTACACATAAATAAAGACATTTGCACCATACATTGATCCAGAAAATGCCAAAACTGTTGCAGAAAAATTCACCGGTATGCAGGAAATCAAGTGTTTGATATGCTCATAAATATAATTTTTCTGTAGTTGAGATCTAATTCCTCATTCTCATTGAGGCTAATAATCGCCAGTGGGTACAGGAATGGCAGTTAAAATTATTACATCACATTAATGAATTAATTAGTTATAGAGAACACGTCCATTTAGTGTGTTCTTATTCTTAGAATATGAAATGGTGCTTATATATTGTTTGGTTTAATTTTCAAACACAATAAATAATTGTTTCTGAATAATACGGCTGATAAATAAGATAATACTGGTTTCTTTTAGCATAAGAGTAATTTATGAAAAAAAATTAATAAATGTTCAAAACAAAGGGAGAAATACGGTTTAGAAAGAATAATTGGAAATATCTATGAGTATCATCCATGGTAACACGCATAGAAACAAAGAAATCAATATTAATAAATACAATTTTATTTCTAGGTGAACACCATAGACCGTTAATATTTATACAGTCTATGGGTAACAGTGTGATGAAGATTATTGTTTTCTTTTAAATAATAGGAAAGGAGCTCTTGTGACCTTCTACCAATCGGATTCCGCTGCTCTTTCCCCATAGTAACGCGCAGACTCGCCTAGCAACAACAACCGCTCTCCTAAAAGTGCAGGCAGCTGTGACGGTTAAATCACTCTTACGTTACCTAGCTAACTACTCTCTTACAACCCGTTTAAAGCAGCGTCAGGAAACATGGTGAGTATAAGAAGTACAAGTATAAAAATATAAGTTAGCAACGTTTCGGGTTATATGACAATGTTACGTTTTAATTGTGTTATTTTTTTTGAATTAATTAATTCGTAAAAGACAGCGCCTAGCTATAATTTAACGTTAACCTAGCTAGCTAGCTAAAGCTTTCTGTCTGACTGTGCCGTGTGCAAATCGTCTCTGGTTCATTAGTAACATTCCTCTGCCGCCTAAATGAAACAAAAGGCCTGACTGCGACCCTCTTTTTTTTCTAATAAAATGAATGAATCAGGCAAATAGCTGATATACAACCCTATAAAAGGTTACAGATTATGTCCCTCCGCAGATATTTTATGTATATATATGTATAGTACCGTTTCGATACGAATACACGTACCCTTCCTCCTCTACTATCCACTGTAACGCCAAGAAGCTTGGTCCTTTATACTTGTTCAACTGCCATACCTTCAACATATACATTTAATTTAGATTCTTAATTTAGATGTCTGGCAATATTTCACAGTAAATGTTACAACTTGTTGTTTTCCTCCAGCATGGGTATACCATTTAGTTTTCTTTTCCATTGTCACATTTCTAAAATAATGCGTACGGATAAGTAAACTTGTTCCTATTTTCCACAGCGTGAGTGTATCTCCATCCACGTTGGTCAGGCTGGTGTCCAGATTGGCAATGCCTGCTGGGAGCTTTACTGCCTGGAACATGGGATCCAGCCAGATGGACAGATGCTCAGTGACAAGACTTGCGGAGGAGGAGATGATTCCTTCAACACCTTCTTTAGTGAGACTGGAGCTGGAAAGCATGTCCCCAGAGCACTTTTTGTGGACCTGGAGCCCACTGTTGTTGGTAAACTCTATTTAAATATATAGATGCCATAGTTACCTTATTTCATCAAGTCAAACCCTCAAGTAATTTCTGATAAATCGGTCTCTTTAGATGAGGTGCGCACTGGAACCTACCGCCAGCTGTTCCACCCTGAGCAGCTAATCACCGGCAAGGAAGATGCTGCCAACAACTACGCCCGTGGACACTACACCATCGGCAAAGAGATTATCGACCTGGTGCTGAACAGGATACGCAAACTGGTGGGTAACAAAATATCAAAGGGATTTGCCTAATTTTCAAATGTTAAATTAAATGGCATATTTCATATGGGATCACTGTCTCTCTGTCTCTGTCCTCAGGCTGACCAGTGCACTGGCCTTCAGGGCTTCTTGGTTTTCCACAGCCGGAGGTGGCACCGGCTCTGGTTTCACCTCGCTGCTGATGGAGCGTCTGTCTGTCGACTATGGCAAGAAGTCCAAGCTGGAGTTCTCCGTCTACCCAGCTCCTCAGGTGTCCACCGCTGTGGTGGGTGGAGCCCTACAACGCCATCCTGACAACCCACACCACCCTGGAGCACTCTGACTGTGCCTTCATGGTGGATAACGAGGCCATCTACGATATCTGCCGTAGGAACCTCGATATTGAGCGTCCTTTTACACCAACCTGAACAGGTTGATCAGTCAGATTTTGTCCTCTGTCACTGCTTCCCTTCGTTTTGATGGTGCCCTCAATGTTGATCTGACAGAGTTCCAGACCAACTTGGTGCCATATCCCCCGTATCCATTTCCCTCTGGCCACCTATGCCCCTGTCATCTCTGCTGAGAAAGCTTACCATGAGCAGCCTCAGTGGCAGAAATCACCAACGCCTGCTTTGAACCAGCCAATCAGTTTGTAAAATGTGACCCTCGCCATGGCAAATACATGGCTTGCTGCCTTTTGTATCGTGGTGATGTGGTGCCCAAAGATGTGAATGCTGCCATTGCCACCATCAAGACCAGGCGCTCCATCCAGTTTGTAGATTGGTGCCCCACTGGTTTCAAGGTGGGCATCAACTACCAGCCGCCCACTGTAGTTCCTGGTGGAGACCTGGCCAAGGTCCAGAGGGCCGTGTGCATGCTGAGCAACACCACTGCTATTGCAGAGGCCTGGGCTCGGCTTGACCACAAATTTGATCTGATGTATGCTAAGCGTGCCTTTGTTCATTGGTATGTGGGTGAAGGTATGGAGGAGGGAGAGTTCTCTGAGGCCAGGGAGGACATGGCAGCTCTAGAAAAGGATTATGAAGAGGTTGGAGTGGACTCTATTGAGGGTGAGGGAGAGGAGTAGGGTCTACATACTAATAAGTAAAGTATTGTGTAAGAAAGTGTTCTTTCTGATAGTGATGATAGTTTTGGAGATGATGATGAAAGAGAGTAATATTAAACAGGCATGTATTCCCCTTTATTGATCTCTGATCTGTTATTAAAGTTAAAAAAATGAAGTTTGTGCACTATTTTCTGCTCTCTTTAAAACATCCCTTCCACAGGGAGGTGCTCACACTGTAAGACTAAGCCACTGTTAAACGTTTAACGTATCTACATAACATAGGTTGTATATTCTTATACTAAATGATCTTGCTGCTCAACTCACTTTAGTCACATGGGGCAGTGTTGTTCATCAGATGTTTGAACTCCACACCTAGGGTGAAATGGTAAACTACCCTACATTTCAAATTGTTGCAGTATAACAAGTCTAGATCTTAACTGTAATAATTGACGGTGATTTGTGATTTACACAAGAAATGCCTGAGAAGACAGTGGGTGAGAATTATCTTCTTTAAAGTATCCAATGTAGGAAATATTCAGACTAAATGTGAAATGTACAGATTATACAACTGACTTGATGAAAAACAATATATTAGGGTAAGGGTTATCAATCAATTTTAATGTTCAGAACTCCAAAACATGTATAGCAGTTAAAAAAAAATCCTCAACGTCCTGTTTTTGCTCCAGCATTATGCAACTACTGCAGAAAGTAAAAGAACAAATGTTTTCTAATCCTTTTTTTCTCAATAAATTGGGACCTCTGGTGGCATCATGCTGTACACTAAGAAGATGTGATGGAAAGGAAAACTAACAAATGTAATGCTGTATCCTTTCAACAGGACATCCATTACCACAGTATATTGTACTAAAATGTATAATTTCATTTGAAACTTTCATCTACTTTTTTCCCTTTCTAACGGGTTTTGTGTCACGCTTTGGAGAGAAGCAAGGCTTGGAGGGTTAGGTGAAGAAAGTGCTTTTTGTGGAAAAGAATGGTTTAGCCAACACTGTCACCTAGTGACCTCAACCAGGAACTCTCCAAAGTGAGCTACCTACCATTATGGAAATGTAGGCAGAGGTATTTTTGCGGTGCATCTTTTAATTCTGCAGAAACTCAATGAGTAACTGATACACATCAGTATAATTCACATCATTGTTGGCATCCCTAAGGTTCAGGTGATGACAGATCACCTGAACTTGTGGTAGCCTGTGATGGAAGGAGCATTTAAAGTCATGTAAACTTTGATCTGGTATTATAAATGAATCTGTTCTGTGCTTCATGTCAGCTGTGTGTGAGTATTTCCTTAGTTAGTCAGGATTACAGAGCAGACTGGCATGTAGGCCTACTGCATTTCAACATTGGTATTTCTGGTTTATTAATCAGATTTAGAAAGGACTTTATTGCCACAGTACGTGGGATTTGCCTTGGTGTGTGTACATACACATACACAAACAAAAACATGAATATGGAATAGAAAATAAATACAGAATAAAAAATATACAGTATGTGCAATGTGCAGATGTATAGTCCAAGATGGAGGTAAGTGTAAGTGTAATTACTAGGGATGGGGAGGGGTTAAGCCAATGCTTTTATTAAAGCCACTTCAAATCTGTTAACAGAATTTATTGTATTTTTCATTTAGCGAGTTGAACTTTTTAGACTATTTAGTACAATAATCAACATTAAAAATAGTGTTAATTCAAAAAAACGTATTTCAGAGGCATTGTTAAGACAAGCTTATTGCATGAGTCATCTTTAAGCAGTAGTATTTACTAACCATATTTGTTGTAATTAAATCTTGTTTCAGGCAATATACCAATTCAGCTACACTTTATTCGAAGTGATGATAGCAACTGTCTTCCCAAAGGGGAGTTTTTCCTCGCCACTGTCGCACTGTTGCTTGCTCTGGAGGAAACTACTAGAACTGTTGGGTCCTTGTAAATTCTGGAGTGTGGTCTAGACCTACTCTATCTGTAAAGTGTCTTGAGATAACTCTTGTTATGAATTGATACTATAAATAAAATTGAATTGAATTGAATTATTATAATTTCCTACACATAAATAAAGACATTTGCACCATACATTGATCCAGAAAATGCCAAAACTGTTGCAGAAAAATTCACCGGTATGCAGGAAATCAAGTGTTTGATATGCTCATAAATATAATTTTTCTGTAGTTGAGATCTAATTCCTCATTCTCATTGAGGCTAATAATCGCCAGTGGGTACAGGAATGGCAGTTAAAATTATTACATCACATTAATGAATTAATTAGTTATAGAGAACACGTCCATTTAGTGTGTTCTTATTCTTAGAATATGAAATGGTGCTTATATATTGTTTGGTTTAATTTTCAAACACAATAAATAATTGTTTCTGAATAATACGGCTGATAAATAAGATAATACTGGTTTCTTTTAGCATAAGAGTAATTTATGAAAAAAAAAATTAATAAATGTTCAAAACAAAGGGAGAAATACGGTTTAGAAAGAATAATTGGAAATATCTATGAGTATCATCCATGGTAACACGCATAGAAACAAAGAAATCAATATTAATAAATACAATTTTATTTCTAGGTGAACACCATAGACCGTTAATATTTATACAGTCTATGGGTAACAGTGTGATGAAGATTATTGTTTTCTTTTAAATAATAGGAAAGGAGCTCTTGTGACCTTCTACCAATCGGATTCCGCTGCTCTTTCCCCATAGTAACGCGCAGACTCGCCTAGCAACAACAACCGCTCTCCTAAAAGTGCAGGCAGCTGTGACGGTTAAATCACTCTTACGTTACCTAGCTAACTACTCTCTTACAACCCGTTTAAAGCAGCGTCAGGAAACATGGTGAGTATAAGAAGTACAAGTATAAAAATATAAGTTAGCAACGTTTCGGGTTATATGACAATGTTACGTTTTAATTGTGTTATTTTTTTTGAATTAATTAATTCGTAAAAGACAGCGCCTAGCTATAATTTAACGTTAACCTAGCTAGCTAGCTAAAGCTTTCTGTCTGACTGTGCCGTGTGCAAATCGTCTCTGGTTCATTAGTAACATTCCTCTGCCGCCTAAATGAAACAAAAGGCCTGACTGCGACCCTCTTTTTTTTCTAATAAAATGAATGAATCAGGCAAATAGCTGATATACAACCCTATAAAAGGTTACAGATTATGTCCCTCCGCAGATATTTTATGTATATATATGTATAGTACCGTTTCGATACGAATACACGTACCCTTCCTCCTCTACTATCCACTGTAACGCCAAGAAGCTTGGTCCTTTATACTTGTTCAACTGCCATACCTTCAACATATACATTTAATTTAGATTCTTAATTTAGATGTCTGGCAATATTTCACAGTAAATGTTACAACTTGTTGTTTTCCTCCAGCATGGGTATACCATTTAGTTTTCTTTTCCATTGTCACATTTCTAAAATAATGCGTACGGATAAGTAAACTTGTTCCTATTTTCCACAGCGTGAGTGTATCTCCATCCACGTTGGTCAGGCTGGTGTCCAGATTGGCAATGCCTGCTGGGAGCTTTACTGCCTGGAACATGGGATCCAGCCAGATGGACAGATGCTCAGTGACAAGACTTGCGGAGGAGGAGATGATTCCTTCAACACCTTCTTTAGTGAGACTGGAGCTGGAAAGCATGTCCCCAGAGCACTTTTTGTGGACCTGGAGCCCACTGTTGTTGGTAAACTCTATTTAAATATATAGATGCCATAGTTACCTTATTTCATCAAGTCAAACCCTCAAGTAATTTCTGATAAATCGGTCTCTTTAGATGAGGTGCGCACTGGAACCTACCGCCAGCTGTTCCACCCTGAGCAGCTAATCACCGGCAAGGAAGATGCTGCCAACAACTACGCCCGTGGACACTACACCATCGGCAAAGAGATTATCGACCTGGTGCTGAACAGGATACGCAAACTGGTGGGTAACAAAATATCAAGAGGGATTTGCCTAATTTTCAAATGTTAAATTAAATGGCATATTTCATATGTGATCACTGTCTCTCTGTCTCTGTCCTCAGGCTGACCAGTGCACTGGCCTTCAGGGCTTCTTGGTTTTCCACAGCTTCGGAGGTGGCACCGGCTCTGGTTTCACCTCGCTGCTGATGGAGCGTCTGTCTGTCGACTATGGCAAGAAGTCCAAGCTGGAGTTCTCCGTCTACCCAGCTCCTCAGGTGTCCACCGCTGTGGTGGAGCCCTACAACGCCATCCTGACAACCCACACCACCCTGGAGCACTCTGACTGTGCCTTCATGGTGGATAACGAGGCCATCTACGATATCTGCCGTAGGAACCTCGATATTGAGCGTCCTTCTTACACCAACCTGAACAGGTTGATCAGTCAGATTTTGTCCTCTGTCACTGCTTCCCTTCGTTTTGATGGTGCCCTCAATGTTGATCTGACAGAGTTCCAGACCAACTTGGTGCCATATCCCCGTATCCATTTCCCTCTGGCCACCTATGCCCCTGTCATCTCTGCTGAGAAAGCTTACCATGAGCAGCTCTCAGTGGCAGAAATCACCAACGCCTGCTTTGAACCAGCCAATCAGTTTGTAAAATGTGACCCTCGCCATGGCAAATACATGGCTTGCTGCCTTTTGTATCGTGGTGATGTGGTGCCCAAAGATGTGAATGCTGCCATTGCCACCATCAAGACCAGGCGCTCCATCCAGTTTGTAGATTGGTGCCCCACTGGTTTCAAGGTGGGCATCAACTACCAGCCGCCCACTGTAGTTCCTGGTGGAGACCTGGCCAAGGTCCAGAGGGCCGTGTGCATGCTGAGCAACACCACTGCTATTGCAGAGGCCTGGGCTCGGCTTGACCACAAATTTGATCTGATGTATGCTAAGCGTGCCTTTGTTCATTGGTATGTGGGTGAAGGTATGGAGGAGGGAGAGTTCTCTGAGGCCAGGGAGGACATGGCAGCTCTAGAAAAGGATTATGAAGAGGTTGGAGTGGACTCTATTGAGGGTGAGGGAGAGGAGGAAGGAGAGGAGTAGGGTCTACATACTAATAAGTAAAGTATTGTGTAAGAAAGTGTTCTTTCTGATAGTGATGATAGTTTTGGAGATGATGATGAAAGAGAGTAATATTAAACAGGCATGTATTCCCCTTTATTGATCTCTGATCTGTTATTAAAGTTAAAAAAATGAAGTTTGTGCACTATTTTCTGCTCTCTTTAAAACATCCCTTCCACAGGGAGGTGCTCACACTGTAAGACTAAGCCACTGTTAAACGTTTAACGTATCTACATAACATAGGTTGTATATTCTTATACTAAATGATCTTGCTGCTCAACTCACTTTAGTCACATGGGGCAGTGTTGTTCATCAGATGTTTGAACTCCACACCTAGGGTGAAATGGTAAACTACCCTACATTTCAAATTGTTGCAGTATAACAAGTCTAGATCTTAACTGTAATAATTGACGGTGATTTGTGATTTACACAAGAAATGCCTGAGAAGACAGTGGGTGAGAATTATCTTCTTTAAAGTATCCAATGTAGGAAATATTCAGACTAAATGTGAAATGATACAGATTATACAACTGACTTGATGAAAAACAATATATTAGGGTAAGGGTTATTATCAATATTTTAATGTTCAGAACTCCAAAACATGTATAGCAGTTAAAAAAAATCCTCAACGTCCTGTTTTTGCTCCAGCATTATGCAACTACTGCAGAAAGTAAAAGAACAAATGTTTTCTAATCCTTTTTTTTTCTCAATAAATTGGGACCTCTGGTGGCATCATGCTGTACACTAAGAAGATGTGATGGAAAGGAAAACTAACAAATGTAATGCTGTATCCTTTCAACAGGACATCCATTACCACAGTATATTGTACTAAAATGTATAATTTCATTTGAAACTTTCATCTACTTTTTTCCCTTTCTAACGGGTTTTGTGTCACGCTTTGGAGAGAAGCAAGGCTTGGAGGGTTAGGTGAAGAAAGTGCTTTTTGTGGAAAAGAATGGTTTAGCCAACACTGTCACCTAGTGACCTCAACCAGGAACTCTCCAAAGTGAGCTACCTACCATTATGGAAATGTAGGCAGAGGTTTTTGCGGTGCATCTTTTAATTCTGCAGAAACTCAATGAGTAACTGATACACATCAGTATAATTCACATCATTGTTGGCATCCTAAGGTTCAGGTGATGACAGATCACCTGAACTTGTGGTAGCCTGTGATGGAAGGAGCATTTAAAGTCATGTAAACTTTGATCTGGTATTATAAATGAATCTGTTCTGTGCTTCATGTCAGCTGTGTGTGAGTATTTCCTTAGTTAGTCAGGATTACAGAGCAGACTGGCATGTAGGCCTACTGCATTTCAACATTGGTATTTCTGGTTTATTAATCAGATTTAGAAAGGACTTTATTGCCACAGTACGTGGGATTTGCCTTGGTGTGTGTACATACACATACACAAACAAAAACATGAATATGGAATAGAAAATAAATACAGAATAAAAAATATACAGTATGTGCAATGTGCAGATGTATAGTCCAAGATGGAGGTAAGTGTAAGTGTAATTACTAGGGATGGGGAGGGGTTAAGCCAATGCTTTTATTAAAGCCACTTCAAATCTGTTAACAGAATTTATTGTATTTTTCATTTAGCGAGTTGAACTTTTTAGACTATTTAGTACAATAATCAACATTAAAAATAGTGTTAATTCAAAACGTATTTCAGAGGCATTGTTAAGACAAGCTTATTGCATGAGTCATCTTTAAGCAGTAGTATTTACTAACCATATTTGTTGTAATTAAATCTTGTTTCAGGCAATATACCAATTCAGCTACACTTTATTCGAAGTGATGATAGCAACTGTCTTCCCAAAGGGGAGTTTTTCCTCGCCACTGTCGCACTGTTGCTTGCTCTGGAGGAAACTACTAGAACTGTTGGGTCCTTGTAAATTCTGGAGTGTGGTCTAGACCTACTCTATCTGTAAAGTGTCTTGAGATAACTCTTGTTATGAATTGATACTATAAATAAAATTGAATTGAATTGAATTATTATAATTTCCTACACATAAATAAAGACATTTGCACCATACATTGATCCAGAAAATGCCAAAACTGTTGCAGAAAAATTCACCGGTATGCAGGAAATCAAGTGTTTGATATGCTCATAAATATAATTTTTCTGTAGTTGAGATCTAATTCCTCATTCTCATTGAGGCTAATAATCGCCAGTGGGTACAGGAATGGCAGTTAAAATTATTACATCACATTAATGAATTAATTAGTTATAGAGAACACGTCCATTTAGTGTGTTCTTATTCTTAGAATATGAAATGGTGCTTATATATTGTTTGGTTTAATTTTCAAACACAATAAATAATTGTTTCTGAATAATACGGCTGATAAATAAGATAATACTGGTTTCTTTTAGCATAAGAGTAATTTATGAAAAAAAATTAATAAATGTTCAAAACAAAGGGAGAAATACGGTTTAGAAAGAATAATTGGAAATATCTATGAGTATCATCCATGGTAACACGCATAGAAACAAAGAAATCAATATTAATAAATACAATTTTATTTCTAGGTGAACACCATAGACCGTTAATATTTATACAGTCTATGGGTAACAGTGTGATGAAGATTATTGTTTTCTTTTAAATAATAGGAAAGGAGCTCTTGTGACCTTCTACCAATCGGATTCCGCTGCTCTTTCCCCATAGTAACGCGCAGACTCGCCTAGCAACAACAACCGCTCTCCTAAAAGTGCAGGCAGCTGTGACGGTTAAATCACTCTTACGTTACCTAGCTAACTACTCTCTTACAACCCGTTTAAAGCAGCGTCAGGAAACATGGTGAGTATAAGAAGTACAAGTATAAAAATATAAGTTAGCAACGTTTCGGGTTATATGACAATGTTACGTTTTAATTGTGTTTTTTTTTTTTTTGAATTAATTAATTCGTAAAAGACAGCGCCTAGCTATAATTTAACGTTAACCTAGCTAGCTAGCTAAAGCTTTCTGTCTGACTGTGCCGTGTGCAAATCGTCTCTGGTTCATTAGTAACATTCCTCTGCCGCCTAAATGAAACAAAAGGCCTGACTGCGACCCTCTTTTTTTTTCTAATAAAATGAATGAATCAGGCAAATAGCTGATATACAACCCTATAAAAGGTTACAGATTATGTCCCTCCGCAGATATTTTATGTATATATATGTATAGTACCGTTTCGATACGAATACACGTACCCTTCCTCCTCTACTATCCACTGTAACGCCAAGAAGCTTGGTCCTTTATACTTGTTCAACTGCCATACCTTCAACATATACATTTAATTTAGATTCTTAATTTAGATGTCTGGCAATATTTCACAGTAAATGTTACAACTTGTTGTTTTCCTCCAGCATGGGTATACCATTTAGTTTTCTTTTCCATTGTCACATTTCTAAAATAATGCGTACGGATAAGTAAACTTGTTCCTATTTTCCACAGCGTGAGTGTATCTCCATCCACGTTGGTCAGGCTGGTGTCCAGATTGGCAATGCCTGCTGGGAGCTTTACTGCCTGGAACATGGGATCCAGCCAGATGGACAGATGCTCAGTGACAAGACTTGCGGAGGAGGAGATGATTCCTTCAACACCTTCTTTAGTGAGACTGGAGCTGGAAAGCATGTCCCCAGAGCACTTTTTGTGGACCTGGAGCCCACTGTTGTTGGTAAACTCTATTTAAATATATAGATGCCATAGTTACCTTATTTCATCAAGTCAAACCCTCAAGTAATTTCTGATAAATCGGTCTCTTTAGATGAGGTGCGCACTGGAACCTACCGCCAGCTGTTCCACCCTGAGCAGCTAATCACCGGCAAGGAAGATGCTGCCAACAACTACGCCCGTGGACACTACACCATCGGCAAAGAGATTATCGACCTGGTGCTGAACAGGATACGCAAACTGGTGGGTAACAAAATATCAAGAGGGATTTGCCTAATTTTCAAATGTTAAATTAAATGGCATATTTCATATGGGATCACTGTCTCTCTGTCTCTGTCCTCAGGCTGACCAGTGCACTGGCCTTCAGGGCTTCTTGGTTTTCCACAGCTTCGGAGGTGGCACCGGCTCTGGTTTCACCTCGCTGCTGATGGAGCGTCTGTCTGTCGACTATGGCAAGAAGTCCAAGCTGGAGTTCTCCGTCTACCCAGCTCCTCAGGTGTCCACCGCTGTGGTGGAGCCCTACAACGCCATCCTGACAACCCACACCACCCTGGAGCACTCTGACTGTGCCTTCATGGTGGATAACGAGGCCATCTACGATATCTGCCGTAGGAACCTCGATATTGAGCGTCCTTCTTACACCAACCTGAACAGGTTGATCAGTCAGATTTTGTCCTCTGTCACTGCTTCCCTTCGTTTTGATGGTGCCCTCAATGTTGATCTGACAGAGTTCCAGACCAACTTGGTGCCATATCCCCGTATCCATTTCCCTCTGGCCACCTATGCCCCTGTCATCTCTGCTGAGAAAGCTTACCATGAGCAGCTCTCAGTGGCAGAAATCACCAACGCCTGCTTTGAACCAGCCAATCAGTTTGTAAAATGTGACCCTCGCCATGGCAAATACATGGCTTGCTGCCTTTTGTATCGTGGTGATGTGGTGCCCAAAGATGTGAATGCTGCCATTGCCACCATCAAGACCAGGCGCTCCATCCAGTTTGTAGATTGGTGCCCCACTGGTTCAAGGTGGGCATCAACTACCAGCCGCCCACTGTAGTTCCTGGTGGAGACCTGGCCAAGGTCCAGAGGGCCGTGTGCATGCTGAGCAACACCACTGCTATTGCAGAGGCCTGGGCTCGGCTTGACCACAAATTTGATCTGATGTATGCTAAGCGTGCCTTTGTTCATTGGTATGTGGGTGAAGGTATGGAGGAGGGAGAGTTCTCTGAGGCCAGGGAGGACATGGCAGCTCTAGAAAAGGATTATGAAGAGGTTGGAGTGGACTCTATTGAGGGTGAGGGAGAGGAGGAAGGAGAGGAGTAGGGTCTACATACTAATAAGTAAAGTATTGTGTAAGAAAGTGTTCTTTCTGATAGTGATGATAGTTTTGGAGATGATGATGAAAGAGAGTAATATTAAACAGGCATGTATTCCCCTTTATTGATCTCTGATCTGTTATTAAAGTTAAAAAAATGAAGTTTGTGCACTATTTTCTGCTCTCTTTAAAACATCCCTTCCACAGGGAGGTGCTCACACTGTAAGACTAAGCCACTGTTAAACGTTTAACGTATCTACATAACATAGGTTGTATATTCTTATACTAAATGATCTTGCTGCTCAACTCACTTTAGTCACATGGGGCAGTGTTGTTCATCAGATGTTTGAACTCCACACCTAGGGTGAAATGGTAAACTACCCTACATTTCAAATTGTTGCAGTATAACAAGTCTAGATCTTAACTGTAATAATTGACGGTGATTTGTGATTTACACAAGAAATGCCTGAGAAGACAGTGGGTGAGAATTATCTTCTTTAAAGTATCCAATGTAGGAAATATTCAGACTAAATGTGAAATGATACAGATTATACAACTGACTTGATGAAAAACAATATATTAGGGTAAGGGTTATTATCAATATTTTAATGTTCAGAACTCCAAAACATGTACACTAAATGTAGGAAATATAAAATGATGATACAGATTATACAACTACAGAACTTGATGAAAAACAAATATATTAGGGTAAGGGTTCAATAAATTTTTTTCCAAAACAAAACTCCAAAACATGAAAAGCAAAAAAAAAATCCTCAACGTCCTGTTTTTGCTCCAGCATTATGCAACTACTAAAAATAAAAAAAAAAGAAATAGGGACATTTTTTTACTTTTAAAGCATTTAAAAAAAAATTTTTCTAAATTGCTTTTTGCTGGAAAAGAAAAAATTAACCTCTGGTGGCATCATGCTGTACAAAAAGATGTGAAGAAATGTATGGAAAGGAAAAAACTTTCATGTAATTTGTACAGTATAATTTCATTTGAAACTTTCAAATCTAACTTTTTTTTTTTTCCCATTTACTAAGAAGAATGGAAAGGAAAACTAACAAATTAATGCTGTATCCTTTCAACAGGACATCCATTACCACAGTATTTGTACTAAAATGTATAATTTCATTTGAAACTTTCATCTACTTTTTTTCCCTTTCTAACGGGTTTTGTGTCACGCTTTGGAGAGAAGCAAGGCTTGGAGGGTTAGGTGAAGAAAGTGCTTTTTGTGGAAAAGAATGGTTTAGCCAACACTGTCACCTAGTGACCTCAACCAGGAACTCTCCAAAGTGAGCTACCTACCATTATGGAAATGTAGGCAGAGGTATTTTGCGGTGCATCTTTTAATTCTGCAGAAACTCAATGAGTAACTGATACACATCAGTATAATTGTCATCATTGTTGGCATCCCTAAGGTTCAGGTGATGACAGATCACCTGAACTTGTGGTAGCCTGTGATGGAAGGAGCATTTAAAGTCATGTAAACTTTGATCTGGTATTATAAATGAATCTGTTCTGTGCTTCATGTCAGCTGTGTGTGAGTATTTCCTTAGTTAGTCAGGATTACAGAGCAGACTGGCATGTAGGCCTACTGCATTTCAACATTGGTATTTCTGGTTTATTAATCAGATTTAGAAAGGACTTTATTGCCACAGTACGTGGGATTTGCCTTGGTGTGTGTACATACACATACACAAACAAAAACATGAATATGGAATAGAAAATAAATACAGAATAAAAAAATATACAGTATGTGCAATGTGCAGATGTATAGTCCAAGATGGAGGTAAGTGTAAGTGTAATTACTAGGGATGGGGAGGGGTTAAGCCAATGCTTTTATTAAAGCCACTTCAAATCTGTTAACAGAATTTATTGTATTTTTCATTTAGCGAGTTGAACTTTTTAGACTATTTTAGTACAATAATCAACATTAAAAATAGTGTTAATTCAAAACGTATTTCAGAGGCATTGTTAAGACAAGCTTATTGCATGAGTCATCTTTAAGCAGTAGTATTTACTAACCATATTTGTTGTAATTAAATCTTGTTTCAGGCAATATACCAATTCAGCTACACTTTATTCGAAGTGATGATAGCAACTGTCTTCCCAAAGGGGAGTTTTTCCTCGCCACTGTCGCACTGTTGCTTGCTCTGGAGGAAACTACTAGAACTGTTGGGTCCTTGTAAATTCTGGAGTGTGGTCTAGACCTACTCTATCTGTAAAGTGTCTTGAGATAACTCTTGTTATGAATTGATACTATAAATAAAATTGAATTGAATTGAATTATTATAATTTCCTACACATAAATAAAGACATTTGCACCATACATTGATCCAGAAAATGCCAAAACTGTTGCAGAAAAATTCACCGGTATGCAGGAAATCAAGTGTTTGATATGCTCATAAATATAATTTTTCTGTAGTTGAGATCTAATTCCTCATTCTCATTGAGGCTAATAATCGCCAGTGGGTACAGGAATGGCAGTTAAAATTATTACATCACATTAATGAATTAATTAGTTATAGAGAACACGTCCATTTAGTGTGTTCTTATTCTTAGAATATGAAATGGTGCTTATATATTGTTTGGTTTAATTTTCAAACACAATAAATAATTGTTTCTGAATAATACGGCTGATAAATAAGATAATACTGGTTTCTTTTAGCATAAGAGTAATTTATGAAAAAAAATTAATAAATGTTCAAAACAAAGGGAGAAATACGGTTTAGAAAGAATAATTGGAAATATCTATGAGTATCATCCATGGTAACACGCATAGAAACAAAGAAATCAATATTAATAAATACAATTTTATTTCTAGGTGAACACCATAGACCGTTAATATTTATACAGTCTATGGGTAACAGTGTGATGAAGATTATTGTTTTCTTTTAAATAATAGGAAAGGAGCTCTTGTGACCTTCTACCAATCGGATTCCGCTGCTCTTTCCCCATAGTAACGCGCAGACTCGCCTAGCAACAACAACCGCTCTCCTAAAAGTGCAGGCAGCTGTGACGGTTAAATCACTCTTACGTTACCTAGCTAACTACTCTCTTACAACCCGTTTAAAGCAGCGTCAGGAAACATGGTGAGTATAAGAAGTACAAGTATAAAAATATAAGTTAGCAACGTTTCGGGTTATATGACAATGTTACGTTTTAATTGTGTTATTTTTTTTTTGAATTAATTAATTCGTAAAAGACAGCGCCTAGCTATAATTTAACGTTAACCTAGCTAGCTAGCTAAAGCTTTCTGTCTGACTGTGCCGTGTGCAAATCGTCTCTGGTTCATTAGTAACATTCCTCTGCCGCCTAAATGAAACAAAAGGCCTGACTGCGACCCTCTTTTTTTTCTAATAAAATGAATGAATCAGGCAAATAGCTGATATACAACCCTATAAAAGGTTACAGATTATGTCCCTCCGCAGATATTTTATGTTATATATGTATAGTACCGTTTCGATACGAATACACGTACCCTTCCTCCTCTACTATCCACTGTAACGCCAAGAAGCTTGGTCCTTTATACTTGTTCAACTGCCATACCTTCAACATATACATTTAATTTAGATTCTTAATTTAGATGTCTGGCAATATTTCACAGTAAATGTTACAACTTGTTGTTTTCCTCCAGCATGGGTATACCATTTAGTTTTCTTTTCCATTGTCACATTTCTAAAATAATGCGTACGGATAAGTAAACTTGTTCCTATTTTCCACAGCGTGAGTGTATCTCCATCCACGTTGGTCAGGCTGGTGTCCAGATTGGCAATGCCTGCTGGGAGCTTTACTGCCTGGAACATGGGATCCAGCCAGATGGACAGATGCTCAGTGACAAGACTTGCGGAGGAGGAGATGATTCCTTCAACACCTTCTTTAGTGAGACTGGAGCTGGAAAGCATGTCCCCAGAGCACTTTTTGTGGACCTGGAGCCCACTGTTGTTGGTAAACTCTATTTAAATATATAGATGCCATAGTTACCTTATTTCATCAAGTCAAACCCTCAAGTAATTTCTGATAAATCGGTCTCTTTAGATGAGGTGCGCACTGGAACCTACCGCCAGCTGTTCCACCCTGAGCAGCTAATCACCGGCAAGGAAGATGCTGCCAACAACTACGCCCGTGGACACTACACCATCGGCAAAGAGATTATCGACCTGGTGCTGAACAGGATACGCAAACTGGTGGGTAACAAAATATCAAGAGGGATTTGCCTAATTTTCAAATGTTAAATTAAATGGCATATTTCATATGGGATCACTGTCTCTCTGTCTCTGTCCTCAGGCTGACCAGTGCACTGGCCTTCAGGGCTTCTTGGTTTTCCACAGCTTCGGAGGTGGCACCGGCTCTGGTTTCACCTCGCTGCTGATGGAGCGTCTGTCTGTCGACTATGGCAAGAAGTCCAAGCTGGAGTTCTCCGTCTACCCAGCTCCTCAGGTGTCCACCGCTGTGGTGGAGCCCTACAACGCCATCCTGACAACCCACACCACCCTGGAGCACTCTGACTGTGCCTTCATGGTGGATAACGAGGCCATCTACGATATCTGCCGTAGGAACCTCGATATTGAGCGTCCTTCTTACACCAACCTGAACAGGTTGATCAGTCAGATTTTGTCCTCTGTCACTGCTTCCCTTCGTTTTGATGGTGCCCTCAATGTTGATCTGACAGAGTTCCAGACCAACTTGGTGCCATATCCCCGTATCCATTTCCCTCTGGCCACCTATGCCCCTGTCATCTCTGCTGAGAAAGCTTACCATGAGCAGCTCTCAGTGGCAGAAATCACCAACGCCTGCTTTGAACCAGCCAATCAGTTTGTAAAATGTGACCCTCGCCATGGCAAATACATGGCTTGCTGCCTTTTGTATCGTGGTGATGTGGTGCCCAAAGATGTGAATGCTGCCATTGCCACCATCAAGACCAGGCGCTCCATCCAGTTTGTAGATTGGTGCCCCACTGGTTTCAAGGTGGGCATCAACTACCAGCCGCCCACTGTAGTTCCTGGTGGAGACCTGGCCAAGGTCCAGAGGGCCGTGTGCATGCTGAGCAACACCACTGCTATTGCAGAGGCCTGGGCTCGGCTTGACCACAAATTTGATCTGATGTATGCTAAGCGTGCCTTTGTTCATTGGTATGTGGGTGAAGGTATGGAGGAGGGAGAGTTCTCTGAGGCCAGGGAGGACATGGCAGCTCTAGAAAAGGATTATGAAGAGGTTGGAGTGGACTCTATTGAGGGTGAGGGAGAGGAGGAAGGAGAGGAGTAGGGTCTACATACTAATAAGTAAAGTATTGTGTAAGAAAGTTCTTTCTGATAGTGATGATAGTTTTGGAGATGATGATGAAAGAGAGTAATATTAAACAGGCATGTATTCCCCTTTATTGATCTCTGATCTGTTATTAAAGTTAAAAAAATGAAGTTTGTGCACTATTTTCTGCTCTCTTTAAAACATCCCTTCCACAGGGAGGTGCTCACACTGTAAGACTAAGCCACTGTTAAACGTTTAACGTATCTACATAACATAGGTTGTATATTCTTATACTAAATGATCTTGCTGCTCAACTCACTTTAGTCACATGGGGCAGTGTTGTTCATCAGATGTTTGAACTCCACACCTAGGGTGAAATGGTAAACTACCCTACATTTCAAATTGTTGCAGTATAACAAGTCTAGATCTTAACTGTAATAATTGACGGTGATTTGTGATTTACACAAGAAATGCCTGAGAAGACAGTGGGTGAGAATTATCTTCTTTAAAGTATCCAATGTAGGAAATATTCAGACTAAATGTGAAATGATACAGATTATACAACTGACTTGATGAAAAACAATATATTAGGGTAAGGGTTATTATCAATATTTTAATGTTCAGAACTCCAAAACATGTATAGCAGTTAAAAAAAAATCCTCAACGTCCTGTTTTTGCTCCAGCATTATGCAACTACTGCAGAAAGTAAAAGAACAAATGTTTTCTAATCCTTTTTTTTCTCAATAAATTGGGACCTCTGGTGGCATCATGCTGTACACTAAGAAGATGTGATGGAAAGGAAAACTAACAAATGTAATGCTGTATCCTTTCAACAGGACATCCATTACCACAGTATATTGTACTAAAATGTATAATTTCATTTGAAACTTTCATCTACTTTTTTCCCTTTCTAACGGGTTTTGTGTCACGCTTTGGAGAGAAGCAAGGCTTGGAGGGTTAGGTGAAGAAAGTGCTTTTTTGTGGAAAAGAATGGTTTAGCCAACACTGTCACCTAGTGACCTCAACCAGGAACTCTCCAAAGTGAGCTACCTACCATTATGGAAATGTAGGCAGAGGTATTTTGCGGTGCATCTTTTAATTCTGCAGAAACTCAATGAGTAACTGATACACATCAGTATAATTCACATCATTGTTGGCATCCCTAAGGTTCAGGTGATGACAGATCACCTGAACTTGTGGTAGCCTGTGATGGAAGGAGCATTTAAAGTCATGTAAACTTTGATCTGGTATTATAAATGAATCTGTTCTGTGCTTCATGTCAGCTGTGTGTGAGTATTTCCTTAGTTAGTCAGGATTACAGAGCAGACTGGCATGTAGGCCTACTGCATTTCAACATTGGTATTTCTGGTTTATTAATCAGATTTAGAAAGGACTTTATTGCCACAGTACGTGGGATTTGCCTTGGTGTGTGTACATACACATACACAAACAAAAACATGAATATGGAATAGAAAATAAATACAGAATAAAAAATATACAGTATGTGCAATGTGCAGATGTATAGTCCAAGATGGAGGTAAGTGTAAGTGTAATTACTAGGGATGGGGAGGGGTTAAGCCAATGCTTTTATTAAAGCCACTTCAAATCTGTTAACAGAATTTATTGTATTTTTCATTTAGCGAGTTGAACTTTTTAGACTATTTAGTACAATAATCAACATTAAAAATAGTGTTAATTCAAAACGTATTTCAGAGGCATTGTTAAGACAAGCTTATTGCATGAGTCAACTTTAAGCAGTAGTATTTACTAACCATATTTGTTGTAATTAAATCTTGTTTCAGGCAATATACCAATTCAGGTACAGTTTTTTTTTAAGTGATGATAGCAACTGTTAAAAACATTTATTTAATAAGTCATTAACCATAGAAATATGCTATTAAATGGTTCATTAAAACACATCAGATCCAGAAAGGACACATTAAAACCATATAATGTTTACAGTCTGTGGTTTAACATACATTTTATGTATATTTTGGCTATTTACTTGCACTTATTTATTTCATTAAATAAATTCCTTAAATAAATCTCTTATTAACTCAGAAACATGAAAAGTATGTCAAGCACTTTGTGCCCTTCCCTTCGTGTTTGTAGAGCCAAAGTTGACGTCGATGCAGCCATGGTAGCATCACTTCCGGCTAATACTTTCAAAATAAAACCGAGTGTTCAGAGCACATCAGTGGCAAATGCATAATGTTGCACGTTATTTTGTCTTGCGTTGAAGCGATACATCCTGTCACAATACTTCAAAGGTCAACATTGTGGCGAGTAGTGTGTAACAGCACTACTACATTCCACTGGAGAATCGTTATAAGGTCCATCGGCGATTACCGAGTACCGACAGACCACAACTTTACTTAGGGCGAAGGTTGCTGACGCCGTTCAATAGTTAGAAGGCTCCGTTTTGACAAGAACACGTCACGTTAGCTACAAGATAGCTAACTGACTAATTAAGTTGTTTTTTGGAGTTTTTCGCTCACTGGGTAAGCGTGGATACCGTAAGCTAATGAAGGAGCTAATGCTAACGAGCTAATACTAATCATGTTATTAACAGACCTCTGTTCAATATTTACGTTACTGTTGGTACAATGACATGGCGTAATAGAGCAACTCGTATACAGAAACGTTAGCTGTTGTTAGTTTGTGTTGGAAACTTTATAATAACTTTAGCGACCTTTTTTATACCAGA
>JAEKDQ010000456.1:0-65766 GCA_026937815.1 Etheostoma perlongum
AGGTCTAAATTTCTATCTATTTATTAATACTGTGATTATGGCATGGCCCTGTGATAACATTTTGCCTTTCCTGTGAAAAAAAATGCACCTTAAATTCAACAAAGAGAACATTAGAACACTCATAACAACATAAAGACTCGTAATCCTTCCCGCCCCTGTGACCTAATTTGCACAGATAACCCTCCCCACTTGTAGCGACTTCGTTATGTTCACTGATCCTTTAAAAAGGAGATAGCAAAATAAATAAGCAACAAAACGTTCTCACTAAACTATATAGATAGGTCGCTCCGACCCAATAAATAATGATATATCATCCAGCTCACCCTTGTGTCACAATGTACACGTGTAAACATCCAAATCAGGTTTGCTTGGGTTCAGGATATACAATCTGTAAGCATTGTGGCAATGCTATTATTGTCCTTCTAAGTAGTATAGGTGTGTTCAATATTGTGATGGCTTAGCGTTCATAATGCCGGTCGTTATTCACCCGTCTTTCTACTGACGAACCCGCTGAATGAAGACTTCCACCTCCTCTGGCGCGTGGAACAGGTGTCTGTTTCCCTCGTGAAAGATCCTCATCTTTGCTGGAAATATAAGTCCAAAGTCCAGGTCTAATTCCCGGAGTTTCTGCTTCACACCGTTATATTGTCTCCGTTGTTTTTGTACCTCCGCAGACAGGTCTGGAAAGAACATGACTTGGTGCATCACTTTTCCTTTTTGTCGAGCTGCTCTCATTACTCGAACTTTGTCTTGATCAGGGGTGTCAAACTCATTTTCACCGAGGGCCACATCAGCATAATGGCTGTCCTCAAAGGGCCAGATGTAACTTATAAATGTAACTAAATGTAATTGAATGTAATGTAAAATAAATGTAACTACTACTTAATGTTAAATAACTCATTATTTATTATAACTTATTCAAGTGACAATTACAGTTGCATAGAAAACATATGTTTGCTTGTTGCTCTAACATAAATCCTTTTAAATTTGGTCAACTTATAAAAACCCACACAACTCCATTAATGAAGGATCAAACTGTCCAAGTGAATAAAGAAAAATAACATAAAACTGAGCTGCAAAGAAAATGTATGACACATATAGCATTTTAAAAAAAGGCTGCACACAGCCTGGCATCCAACTGATGGTATGATAACAACAATTTGTCTGCATACACACATAAGACCTGCAAACATGCAGTGTTCCGAGCCCATCTCCAGCAAAAACTGCTGGAACTGACGGTGATTCAGGCCACGCGCCCGAGTGAAGTTCACTGTTTTCATGACTGTGGTCACAATGTCCTCCATCCCCAGCACCTTCCCACACAAAGCTTCTTGATGGATAATGCAATGATACGTTATCAGAGGCGTGTGACAGTTCATTTTTTGCATTTTCCCTTTTATTAGTCCAACCAAGCCCACTTTTCCTCCACACATTGCCGGTGCACAGTCTCTAGTTAATCCTACCAAGTTTTCCCACTGCAATGCATTTTTACTTACGGACTTCTCTACTGCATCAAAAATGTCCTGTCCCGTCGTGGTCCCATGCATTGCAGCCACATCCAACAGCTCCTCAGTGATAGAGAGGTCCGACTTTACACCTCTAATAAAAATGGATAACTGCGCTGTGTCCGTGTTATCTGTGCTTTCATCAACAGCTAATGAGAAAGCTGTGTAGCTGCGTGTCTCCTCGGCCAGCTGTGTTGTAAGATTTTCTGCTAGTTCCTTCACTCGGTCGGCGATGGTGTTTCTTGATAAACATTTTTAAAAGTCTGTAACTGGTCGGGACACACTTGCTCACAGACCTTCAGCATGCACTGCTTCAAAAACGCTCCCTCTGAAAAAAAAGACTTGAAGCGTGATTTCTTCAGCCACAATGAAGCTAGCTTTCACCGCGGCCTCGTTTTTGGCTGTGGATTTCATGAACAAACTCTGCTGCGACCGCAGTTTGCCTTTTAATTCTTGGGCAATTTGTTGCTTTTCTTGAAGGCTAGCTTTAGGGTACTTAGCTCCGTGTTTGGTGTCAAAATGTCGACGCAGATTGTACTCTTTGACAACCGACACCGCCTCGTAACACAAAAGACATACCGGTCTTTCTCCTTGAAGCACAAAGTATTCGCCTTCCCATCTTTCTTGAAACAGTCTTCCGTCTGCATCAACTTTTCTCTTTCTGGACATTTTGGGATCATTATTTATATCTCAATTCCACTCGTTGGCATGGACACTGCCGCGGCTAGCGTAGTCGAAATGCATTGTGGGAAATGTAGTTTTTGGTCAAAGCACGCTCTTAATTTATTTTTTGGTATTTATTTTTAGACACTCAAAACTTTTAAGCTCTCGCGGGCCACATAAAATGACATGGCGGGCCACATCTGGCCCGCGGGCCTTGAGTTTGACACATGTGGTCTTGATAGTTAAGAAACTTAATGATAAGTGTGCGCGGGGGGGTCGCTCGGACCCTGTCGTCCGGGCAGCCGGTGTGCACGTTCGATAATAACGGGACTCGGAAACGTGTCCGGTCCGAGGATCTCCGGCAGCCAGGTTTGGAGGAAAGCTATCGCGTCTCCCCCTTCAGTTTTCTCGGGCAATCCAATCAGCCGTAGGTTCGATCTTCGGTGTCTGTTTTCGAGGTCATCGAGTTTTAGCGTTAGCTCTTGAACTTTCTTTTGAAGGGACTTTTCCTTGCCAGTTAGCGCTGAAATATCATCTTCAGCTTTTCCAATGCGGGATTCTGCCGACGTTAGCCTCTCTGAAAAAGCACCAATTGCTTTTTTTAATCTCTTGGTTAGACGAGACGACCTCACGCAACTGAGCAGAGAAGTCAGCTCTCAATAAATGAATAGCGGCTAAAATGTTAGCCCCCTCGGCTAGGTGGCCTGCCTTAGCATCCTCGGAGTCTACCTCGCCATCTGCCGAGGTGTGGTCCATGCTAGCATCGTCGTCGTCATCGCCACCCGTTGCCGTTGTAATGTGGTTGGAAGTTTTTTTTCTCGGCATTTTTATTCACAACATGAACAATAAGCGATTATTAAACTAAAGTAGTTGGTTGAGGGTCGATTTGGCAAGATGGAAGTTCTAAATATGGCATACAGGACCGGAGCTCAAAAACCTGACGCCATAACCGGAAGTCAATAAACCCACTATTAATTACATTATCTCAATGCAGTGTAACTACTGTAGCATGTAAATAATGCACCTAAAATACAAACGTGAGCGAAGACGTTCAACAATCTCCATTGTATCACATCAACAGCCAGGTGTAACCTAGGTAACAGGTGAAGAACACAAACAACATCATCACTGTCTAACTCACTTTAAATGTGCCAGAACTATAAACCAATACAACAACAGGCTTAAATGAACTGACATCATCAGTTTTACGACTTACAGTTCTCAAGGACATTCTCTCTCTCACACACACACACACACACACACACGCACGCACGCACGCACGCACACACACACACACACACACACACACACACACACACACACACACACACACACACACACACACACACACACACACACACACACACACACAACTGATTATCCACCAGACAGCCCCCCTGTCGTCAGCTGAAAAAAATGATTTCCACACTAAAAAACTAAAAATCGCACGGTTTAACAAACTGAGCATGGATTCATAATCTGATGTAAGCAAAGTAGGAAAGATATTCACAGATTCAAATTTCTGGGATCAATTACTTTATAGCGAAATTACATTAAATCACAAATGACGCATCTCTCCTAACATAGTGAGGTTAACAATAAGCTACAAACTAATTTTTGTCAAAACGAGCCACCCTCCAACTTGGAGAGATAAGATTGGTCTCTAGTAGCAGCCGGCGATGCTTAGACGTATATAAAACACAAACAAAAATATCTATTAATTTAATCATTAAATATGGTAGTGTCTCCAAACTTATGTTTTAACAGTAAGTGCTGTAGTACAACTAGGAGGAGACAAGTTATAATTAAGGTAAGAATATACTGTGTATAGAATATCTTTCCTATATTGCTCACGTTTATAAATCCTTGAGCATGGATTGTTATGAATCCTTTTCTCAGCTGACCCCAGGGGGGTTCAGTACTTTTTCTTTTCTCTCTGTGTGGCGCTCGTGGTGTGAGGCGCGTGTCCGCGCTATTCTCCCACATGACGACCTTCTGTACAAAACTAAAGTAACGAGTCAATTTTGTAAAATGAAAGGAGTACAAAGTACTGATATTTGTGTTAAAACGTAAGGAGTAAAAGTAAAAAGTTGCCCCAAAAATAAATAGTAAAATAAAGTAAAAATATCTGAAAAATCTACTTGAGTACTTCCCATCGCTGATGATGTTTTAAAACAAAAAATGTCCTAGCAGTTTTCCTTTCTATTACATCCAAACAAGACACCCCTTTCTTTTAAGTTACTTATTGAACAGCTTCTACAGAAATTGAAATTTGTTGTTTTTCTGCTTAATGCCAGAAAACTAATTGATGCAAGAACATGTTTACCTCTCCTGGACTATGGTGTCATTGTTTATATCAATGCCTGATAAGACTTTACAATAAAGGTACATTAGTTATCATTAGTTAACGCAGTAATAAGCATTTACTATCCAGTATCAACAGTTAAAGGGTAATTATCATACTTGTTCAACCTGGGCCACATTTCCCCATTTGTCTTATAGACTGATGTGACCAAAAATCTTTGAACTTGTTCCAGTATTGAGCGAGATCGCAATAACAACCCAGGGCGAACAGAGTTTAAAAACCAACGACTATTGTAATTTGGAGAATGAGTACTGTGTGCACAATTGAAAAGTAGGTCTAGTAAGTAAGTTACTGTAATGCAAACGCTTTCCAAATGTTGCTTCTGTTAATAAGTCTATGTTGTTTCATTTCATGGATTCAAAGGGGGAATGATGGCTGACGGACGGATCATAGTAATGTTCCTGTTTCTTATAGGTAAGCTGAGCAAAATTTAACGTATTTCCGTTGAAAGTTCTTAATAGAAAATAACAGAAAAGGTGTAGCTTAAGGGGGCAGTTACTGCACACACCAAATAAAATACATGTTATAGAAACACAGACACAGTCTGTTATCAAATTTATATAATTGACTTGATTCAAGCAAAAGGTAAGCTCTGATTTTCTCATTTATTTCTTTGGTACTTTTTGGCTGAAACATCAACTGTAACAATGGCAACAGCTGCATCAATAACAGCAGCATCAACAACAGCCGCACCTACAACTGCCGCACCTACAACTGCCGCACCTACAACTGCCGCACCTACAACTGCCGCAACTACAACTGCTGCACCAACGACAGCGGCCCCTACAACTGCTGCACCTACAACTGCCACACCTACAACTGCTGCACCAACAACAGCGGCCCCTACAACTGCCGCACCTACAACTGCTGAACCTACAACTGCCGCAACTACAACTGCTGCACCAACGACAGCGGCCCCTACAACTGCTGCACCTACAACTGCCACACCTACAACTGCTGCACCAACAACAGCGGCCCCTACAACTGCCGCACCTACAACTGCCTCACCTACAACTGCAGCACCAACGACAGCAGAACCTACAACAGCAGAAACTTCAACAGTAGCACCAACAACTGCTGCACCAACAACAACAGCACCAACAACAGCAGCACCAACAACGGCAGCACCAACAACGGCAGCACCAACAACGGCAGCACTTACGACAGTAGCACCAACGACAGCAACCCCTACAAATGCCGCACCTACAACTGCTGCACCTACAACTGCAACACCAACAACACCAGCACTGACAACAGCTGCAGCTACAACACCAGCACCTACAACTGACGCACCAACAACAGCCCCACCTACAACTGCTTCACCAACAACGGCAGCACCAACAACCGCAGCACCTACGACAGCAGAATCTACAACAGCAGCACCAACGACAGCAGCCCCTACAACTTCAGCTACAACTGCAGCACCTACAACTGCTGCACCAACAACGGCAGCACCTACAACTGCAGCACCTACAACTGCTTCACCAACAACGGCAGCACCAACAACAACAGCGGCCCCTACAACTGCCGCAACTACAACAGCCGCACCTACAACTGCCGCACCTACAACTGCCGCACCGACAACAGCTGCAGCTACAACACCAGCACCTACAACTGCTGCACCAACAACAGCCGCACCTACAACTGCTTCACCAACAACGGCAGCACCAACAACGGCAGCCCCTACAACTGCTGCACCTACAACTGCCGCACCTACAACTGCTGCACCAACGACAGCGGCCCCTACAACTGCCGCACCTACAACTGCCGCACCTACAACTGCTGCACCTACGACAGCAGAATCTACAACTGCTGCACCAACGACAGCGGCCCCTACAACTGCTGCACCTACAACTGCAACAACAACAACTGCAACACCAACAACACCAGCACCAACAACTGCAACACCAACACCAACAACAGCTGCAGCTACAACACTAGCACCTACAACTGCTGCACCAACAACAGCCGCACCTACAACTGATTCACCAACAACAGTCGCACCTACAACTGCTTCACCAACAACGGCAGCACCTACGACAGCAGAATCTACAACAGCAGCACCAACGACAGCAGCCTCTACAACTGCCTCACCTACAACTGCCGCACCTACAACTGCCGCACCGACAACAGCTGCAGCTACAACACCAGCACCTACAACTGCTGCACCAACAACAGCCGCACCTACAACTGCTTCACCAACAACGGCAGCACCAACAACGGCAGCCCCTACAACTGCCGCACCTACAACTGCCGCACCTACAACTGCTGCACCAACGACAGCGGCCCCTACAACTGCCGCACCTACAGCTGCCGCACCTACAACTGCTGTACCTACGACAGCAGAATCTACAACTGCTGCACCAACGACAGCGGCCCCTACAACTGCTGCACCTACAACTGCAACACCAACAACTGCAACACCAACAACACCAGCACCAACAACAGCTGCAGCTACAACACTAGCACCTACAACTGCTGCACCAACAACAGCCGCACCTACAACTGATTCACCAACAACAGCCGCACCTACAACTGATTCACCAACAACAGCCGCACCTACAACTGCTTCACCAACAACGGCAGCACCTACGACAGCAGAATCTACAACAGCAGCACCAACGACAGCAGCCTCTACAACTGCCGCACCTACAACTGCCGCACCTACAACTGCAACACCAACAACTGCAACACCAACAACACCAGCACCAACAACTGCAACACCAACACCAACAACAGCTGCAGCTACAACACTAGCACCTACAACAGCAGCACCAACAACAGCAGCACCAACAACGGCAGCACCAACAACGGCAGCACTTACGACAGTAGCACCAACGACAGCAACCCCTACAAATGCCGCACCTACAACTGCTGCACCTACAACTGCAACACCAACAACACCAGCACTGACAACAGCTGCAGTAACAACACCAGCACCTACAACTGACGCACCAACAACAGCCCCACCTACAACTGCTTCACCAACAACGGCAGCACCAACAACCGCAGCACCTACGATAGCAGAATCTACAACAGCAGCACCAACGACAGCAGCCCCTACAACTGCCGCACCTACAACTGCTGCACCTACGACAGCAGAATCTACAACTGCTGCAGCTACAACACCAGCACCTACAACTGCTGCACCAACAACAGCCGCACCTACAACTGCCGCACCAACAACACCAGCACCTACAACTGCTTCACCAACAACGGCAGCACCAACAATGGCAGCCCCTACAACTGCTGCACCTACAACTGCCGCACCTACAACTGCTGCACCAACGACAGCGCCCTCTACAACTGCCGCACCTACGACAGCTGCCCCTACAACTGCCACACCTACAACTGCTGCACCAACAACAGCAGCCCCTACAACTGCCTCACCTACAACTGCAGCCCCTACAACTGCCTCACCTACAACTGCCGCACCTACAACAGCAGCACCAACAACGGCAGCACTTACGACAGTAGCACCTACGACAGCTGCCCCTACAACTGCCACACCTACAACTGCCGCACCTACAACTGCCGCACCTACAACTGCCGCAACTACAACTGCTGCACCAACGACAGCGGCCCCTACAACTGCTGCACCTACAACTGCCACACCTACAACTGCTGCACCAACAACAGCGGCCCCTACAACTGCCGCACCTACAACTGCCGCAACTACAACTGCTGCACCAACGACAGCGGCCCCTACAACTGCTGCACCTACAACTGCCACACCTACAACTGCTGCACCAACAACAGCGGCCCCTACAACTGCCGCACCTACAACTGCCTCACCTACAACTGCAGCACCAACGACAGCAGAACCTACAACAGCAGAAACTTCAACAGTAGCACCAACAACTGCTGCACCAACAACAACAGCACCAACAACAGCAGCACCAACAACGGCAGCACCAACAACGGCAGCACCAACAACGGCAGCACTTACGACAGTAGCACCAACGACAGCAACCCCTACAAATGCCGCACCTACAACTGCTGCACCTACAACTGCAACACCAACAACACCAGCACTGACAACAGCTGCAGCTACAACACCAGCACCTACAACTGACGCACCAACAACAGCCCCACCTACAACTGCTTCACCAACAACGGCAGCACCAACAACCGCAGCACCTACGACAGCAGAATCTACAACAGCAGCACCAACGACAGCAGCCCCCAACTACAGCTACAACTGCAGCACCTACAACTGCTGCACCAACAACGGCAGCACCTACAACTGCAGCACCTACAACTGCTTCACCAACAACGGCAGCACCAACAACAACAGCGGCCCCTACAACTGCCGCAACTACAACAGCCGCACCTACAACTGCCGCACCTACAACTGCCGCACCGACAACAGCTGCAGTTACAACACCAGCACCTACAACTGCTGCACCAACAACAGCCGCACCTACAACTGCTTCACCAACAACGGCAGCACCAACAACGGCAGCCCCTACAACTGCTGCACCTACAACTGCCGCACCTACAACTGCTGCACCAACGACAGCGGCCCCTACAACTGCCGCACCTACAACTGCCGCACCTACAACTGCTGCACCTACGACAGCAGAATCTACAACTGCTGCACCAACGACAGCGGCCCCTACAACTGCTGCACCTACAACTGCAACACCAACAACTGCAACACCAACAACACCAGCACCAACAACTGCAACACCAACACCAACAACAGCTGCAGCTACAACACTAGCACCTACAACTGCTGCACCAACAACAGCCGCACCTACAACTGATTCACCAACAACAGTCGCACCTACAACTGCTTCACCAACAACGGCAGCACCTACGACAGCAGAATCTACAACAGCAGCACCAACGACAGCAGCCTCTACAACTGCCTCACCTACAACTGCCGCACCTACAACTGCCGCACCGACAACAGCTGCAGCTACAACACCAGCACCTACAACTGCTGCACCAACAACAGCCGCACCTACAACTGCTTCACCAACAACGGCAGCACCAACAACGGCAGCCCCTACAACTGCCGCACCTACAACTGCCGCACCTACAACTGCTGCACCAACGACAGCGGCCCCTACAACTGCCGCACCTACAGCTGCCGCACCTACAACTGCTGTACCTACGACAGCAGAATCTACAACTGCTGCACCAACGACAGCGGCCCCTACAACTGCTGCACCTACAACTGCAACACCAACAACTGCAACACCAACAACACCAGCACCAACAACAGCTGCAGCTACAACACTAGCACCTACAACTGCTGCACCAACAACAGCCGCACCTACAACTGCTTCACCAACAACGGCAGCACCTACAACTGCTTCACCAACAGCAGAATCTACAACAGCAGCACCAACGACAGCAGCCTCTACAACTGCCGCACCTACAACTGCCGCACCTACAACTGCAACACCAACAACTGCAACACCAACAACACCAGCACCAACAACTGCAACACCAACACCAACAACAGCTGCAGCTACAACACTAGCACCTACAACAGCAGCACCAACAACAGCAGCACCAACAACGGCAGCACCAACAACGGCAGCACTTACGACAGTAGCACCAACGACAGCAACCCCTACAAATGCCGCACCTACAACTGCTGCACCTACAACTGCAACACCAACAACACCAGCACTGACAACAGCTGCAGTAACAACACCAGCACCTACAACTGACGCACCAACAACAGCCCCACCTACAACTGCTTCACCAACAACGGCAGCACCAACAACCGCAGCACCTACGATAGCAGAATCTACAACAGCAGCACCAACGACAGCAGCCCCTACAACTGCCGCACCTACAACTGCTGCACCTACGACAGCAGAATCTACAACTGCTGCAGCTACAACACCAGCACCTACAACTGCTGCACCAACAACAGCCGCACCTACAACTGCCGCACCAACAACACCAGCACCTACAACTGCTTCACCAACAACGGCAGCACCAACAATGGCAGCCCCTACAACTGCTGCACCTACAACTGCCGCACCTACAACTGCTGCACCAACGACAGCGCCCTCTACAACTGCCGCACCTACGACAGCTGCCCCTACAACTGCCACACCTACAACTGCTGCACCAACAACAGCAGCCCCTACAACTGCCTCACCTACAACTGCAGCCCCTACAACTGCCTCACCTACAACTGCCGCACCTACAACAGCAGCACCAACAACGGCAGCACTTACGACAGTAGCACCTACGACAGCTGCCCCTACAACTGCCACACCTACAACTGCCGCACCTACAACGGCAGCACTTACGACAGTAGCACCTACGACAGCTGCCCCTACAACTGCCACACCTACAACTGCCGCACCTACAACAGCAGCACCAACAACAGCAGCACCAACAACGGCAGCACCAACAACGGCAGCACTTACGACAGTAGCACCAACGACAGCAACCCCTACAAATGCCGCACCTACAACTGCTGCACCTACAACTGCAACACCAACAACACCAGCACTGACAACAGCTGCAGTAACAACACCAGCACCTACAACTGACGCACCAACAACAGCCCCACCTACAACTGCTTCACCAACAACGGCAGCACCAACAACAACAGCGGCCCCTACAACTGCCGCAACTACAACAGCCGCACCTACAACTGCCGCACCTACAACTGCCGCACCGACAACAGCTGCAGCTACAACACCAGCACCTACAACTGCTGCACCAACAACAGCCGCACCTACAACTGCTTCACCAACAACGGCAGCACCAACAACGGCAGCCCCTACAACTGCCGCACCTACAACTGCCGCACCTACAACTGCCGCACCTACAACTGCTGCACCTACGACAGCAGAATCTACAACTGCTGCACCAACGACAGCGGCCCCTACAACTGCCGCACCTACAACTGCAACACCAACAACTGCAACACCAACAACACCAGCACCAACAACTGCAACACCAACACCAACAACAGCTGCAGCTACAACACCAGCACCTACAACTGCTGCACCAACAACAGCCGCACCTACAACTGATTCACCAACAACAGCCGCACCTACAACTGATTCACCAACAACGGCAGCACCTACGACAGAAGAATCTACAACAGCAGCACCAACGACAGCAGCCTCTACAACTGTCTCACCTACAACTGCCGCACCTACAACTGCCGCACCTACAACTGCCGCACCAACAACACCAGCAACGACAACAGCTGCAGCTACAACAGCTGTAGCTACAACACCAGCACCTACAACTGCTGCACCAACAACAGCCGCACCTACAACTGCCGCACCAACAACACCAGCACCTACAACTGCTTCACCAACAACGGCAGCACCAACAACGGCAGCCCCTACAACTGCTGCACCTACAACTGCCGCACCTACAACTGCTCCACGAACGACAGCGGCCCCTACAACTGCCGCACCTACAACTGCCGCACCTACAACTGCAACACCAACAACACCAGCACCAACAACTGCAACACCAACACCAACAACAGCTGCAGCTACAACACTAGCACCTACAACTACTACACCAACAACAGCCTCACCTACAACTGCTTCACCAACAACAGCCGCACCTATAACTGCTTCACCAACAACGGCAGTACCAACAACAGCAGCACTGACAACAGCTGCAGCTACAACACCAGCACCCACAACTGCTGCACCAACAACAGACGCACCTACAACTGACGCACCAACAACAGCTGCACCTACAACTGCAACAACCAACAACGGCAGCACCTACGACAGCTGCCCCTACAACTGCCACACCTACAACTGCTGCACCAACAACGGCAGCCCCTACAACTGCCTCACCTACAACTGCAGCCCCTACAACTGCCTCACCTACAACGGCCGCACCTACAACTGCAGCATCAACGACAGCAGAACCTACAACAGCAGAACCTACAACAGTAGCACCAACAACTGCTGCACCTACAACAGCAGCACCAACAACGGCAGCACCAACAACGGCAGCACTTACGACAGTAGCACCAACGACAGCAACCCCTACAAAGGCAGCACCTACAACTGCAGCACCTACAACTGCTTCACCAACAACGGCAGCACCACCAACAACAGCGGCCCCTACAACTGCTGCAACTACAACAGCCGCACCTACAACTGCCGCACCGACAACTGCCGCACCAACAACAGCAGCACCTACAACTGCTTCACCAACATCGGCAGCACCAACAACGGCAACCCCTACAACTGCTGCACCTACAACTGCCGCACCTACAGCTGCTGCACCAACGACAGCGGCCCCTACAACTGCCGCACCTACAACTGCCGCAACAACAACTGCAACACCAACAACACCAGCACCAACAACTGCAACACCAACACCAACAACAGCTGCAGCTACAACACCAGCACCCACAACTGCTGCACCAACAACAACCGCACCTACAACTGACGCACCAACAACAGCCGCACCTACAACTGCTTCACCAACAACAGCAGCACCAACAACGGCAGCACCTACGACAGCTGCCCCTACAACTGCCACACCTACAACTGCTGCACCAACAACAGCAGCCCCTACAACTGCCTCACCTACAACGTGAGCAGAGCTTCTGCACCAACAACGGCAGCACCTACAACTGCAGAACCTACAACTGCTTCACCAACAACGGCAGCACCAACAACGACAGCGGCCCCTACAACTGGCGCACCTACATCAGCAGCACCTACAACTGCCGCACCTACAACTGCCGCGCCAACAACTGTCGCACCAACAACAGCTGCAGCTACAACACTAGCACCTACAACTGCCGCACCTACAACTGCCACACCTACCACTGCCGCACCTACCACTGCCGCACCTACCACTGCCGCAACTACAACTGCTGCACCAACGACAGCGGCCCCTACAACTGCTGCACCTACAACTGCTACACCTACAACTGCTGCACCAACGACAGCCGCACCTACAACAGCCGCACCTCCAACTGCTGCACCTCCAACTGCCGCACCAACAACTGCAACACCAACAACACTGACAACAGCTGCAGCTATAACACCTGCACCAACAACAGCCGCACCTACAACTGCCTCACCTACAACTGCAGCATCAACGACAGCAGAACCTACAACAGCCGCACCAACAACTGCCGCACCAACAACTGCAACACCAACAACTGCAACACCAACAACAGCTGCAGCTACAACACTAGCACCTACAACTGCTGCACCAACAACAGCCGCACCTACAACTTCTGCACCAACAACGGCAGCACCTACAACTGCAGCACCTACAACTGCTTCACCAACAACTGCAGCACCAACAACGACAGCAGCCCCTACAACTGCTGCACCTACAACAGCCGCACCTACAACTGCCGCACCTACAACTGCTGCACCAACAACAGCCGCACCTACAACTGCTTCACCAACAACGGCAGCACCAACAACAGCAGCACTGACAACAGCTGCAGCTACAACACCAGCACCCACAACTGCTGCACCAACAACAGCCGCACCTACAACTGACGCACCAACAACAGCCGCACCTACAACTGCTTCACCAACAACAGCAGCACCAACAACGGCAGCACCTACGACAGCTGCCCCTACAACTGCCACACCTACAACTGCTGCAACAACAACAGCAGCCCCTACAACTGCCTCGCCTACAACTGCCGCACCTACAACTTCTGCACCAACAACGGCAGCACCTACAACTTCAGCACCTACAACTGCTTCACCAACAACGGCAGCACCAACAACGACAGCGGCCCCTACAACTGCCGCACCTACAACAGCAGCACCTACAACTGCTGCACCTACAACTGCCGCACCTACAACTGCCGCGCCAACAACTGTCGCACCAACAACAGCTGCAGCTACAACACTAGCACCTACAACTGCCGCACCTACAAATGCCGCACCTACCACTGCCACACCTACCACTGCCGCACCTACCACTGCCTCACCTACAACTGCCGCAACTACAACTGCTGCACCAATGACAGCGGCCTCTACAACTGCTGCACCTACAACTGCCACACCTACAACTGCTGCACCAACGACAGCGGCCCCTACAACTGCTGCACCTACAACTGCCACACCTACAACTGCTGCACCAACGACAGCGGCCCCTACAACTGCTGCACCTACAACTGCCACACCTACAACTGCTGCACCAACAACAGCCGCACCTCCAACTGCTGCACCTCCAACTGCCGCACCAACAACTGCAACACCAACAACACTGACAACAGCTGCAGCTACAACACCTGCACCAACAACAGCCGCACCTACAACTGCCTCACCTACAACTGCAGCATCAACGACAGCAGAACCTACAACAGCTACAACAACTGCCAACCAACAACTGCAACACCAACAACTGCAACACCAACAACAGCTGCAGCTACAACACTAGCACCTACAACTGCTGCACCAACAACAGCCGCACCTACAACTTCTGCACCAACAACGGCAGCACCTACAACTGCAGCACCTACAACTGCTTCACCAACAACGGCAGCACCAACAACGACAGCGGCCCCTACAACTGCTCAGCAGCACCTACAACTGCCGCACCTACAACTGCCCGCGCCAACAACTGTCGCACCAACAACAGCTGCAGCTACAACACTAGCACCTACAACTGCTGCACCTACAACTGCCACACCTACCACTGCCAACAACCACTGCCGCACCTACCACTGCCGCAACTACAACTGCTGCACCAACGACAGCGGCCCCTACAACTGCTGCACCTACAACTGCCACACCTACAACTGCTGCACCAACGACAGCCGCACCTACAACAGCCGCACCTCCAACTGCTGCACCTCCAACTGCCGCACCAACAACTGCAACACCAACAACACTGACAACAGCTGCAGCTACAACACCTGCACCAACAACAGCCGCACCTACAACTGCCTCACCTACAACTGCAGCATCAACGACAGCAGAACCTACAACAGCCGCACCAACAACTGCCGCACCAACAACTGCAACACCAACAACTGCAACACCAACAACAGCTGCAGCTACAACACTAGCACCTACAACTGCTGCACCAACAACAGCCGCACCTACAACTTCTGCACCAACAACGGCAGCACCTACAACTGCAGCACCTACAACTGCTTCACCAACAACTGCAGCACCAACAACGACAGCGTCCCCTACAACTGCTGCACCTACAACAGCCGCACCTACAACTGCCGCACCTACAACTGCTGCACCAACAACAGCCGCACCTACAACTGCTTCACCAACAACGGCAGCACCAACAACAGCAGCACTGACAACAGCTGCAGCTACAACACCAGCACCCACAACTGCTGCACCAACAACAGCCGCACCTACAACTGACGCACCAACAACAGCCGCACCTACAACTGCTTCACCAACAACAGCAGCACCAACAACGGCAGCACCTACAACAGCTGCCCCTACAACTGCCACACCTACAACTGCTGCAACAACAACAGCAGCCCCTACAACTGCCTCACCTACAACTGCCACCTACAACTTCTGCACCAACAACGGCAGCACCTACAACTTCAGCACCTACTGCACCAACAACGGCAGCACCAACAACGACAGCACCTACAACTGCAGCACCTACAACTGCTGCACCTACAACTGCCGCAGCTACAACACCAACAACTGTCGCACCAACAACAGCTGCAGCTACAACACTAGCACCTACAACTGCCGCACCTACAACTGCCGCACCTACCACTGCCACACCTACCACTGCCGCACCTACCACTGCCTCACCTACAACTGCCGCAACTACAACTGCTGCACCAATGACAGCGGCCTCTACAACTGCTGCACCTACAACTGCCACACCTACAACTGCTGCACCAACGACAGCGGCCCCTACAACTGCTGCACCTACAACTGCCACACCTACAACTGCTGCACCAACGACAGCGGCCCCTACAACTGCTGCACCTACAACTGCCACACCTACAACTGCTGCACCAACGACAGCCGCACCTCCAACTGCTGCACCTCCAACTGCCGCACCAACAACTGCAACACCAACAACACTGACAACAGCTGCAGCTACAACACCTGCACCAACAACAGCCGCACCTACAACTGCCTCACCTACAACTGCAGCATCAACGACAGCAGAACCTACAACAGCCGCACCTACAACTGCCGCACCAACAACTGCAACACCAACAACTGCAACACCAACAACAGCTGCAGCTACAACACTAGCACCTACAACTGCTGCACCAACAACAGCCGCACCTACAACTTCTGCACCAACAACGGCAGCACCTACAACTGCAGCACCTACAACTGCTTCACCAACAACGGCAGCACCAACAACGACAGCATCCCCTACAACTGCTGCACCTACAACAGCCGCACCTACAACTGCCGCACCTACAACTGCTGCACCAACAACAGCCGCACCTACAACTGCTTCACCAACAACGGCAGCACCATCAACAGCAGCACTGACAACAGCTGCAGCTACAACACCAGCACCCACAACTGCTGCACCAACAACAGCCGCACCTACAACTGACGCACCAACAACAACCTACAACTGCTTCACCAACAACAGCAGCACCAACAACGGCAGCACCTACGACAGCTGCCCCTACAACTGCCACACCTACAACTGCTGCAACAACAACAGCAGCCCCTACAACTGCCTCGCCTACAACTGCCGCACCTACAACTTCTGCACCAACAACGGCAGCACCTACAACTTCAGCACCTACAACTGCTTCACCAACAACGGCAGCACCAACAACGACAGCGGCCCCTACAACTGCCGCACCTACAACAGCAGCACCTACAACTGCCGCACCTACAACTGCCGCGCCAACAACTGTCGCACCAACAACAGCTGCAGCTACAACACTAGCACCTACAACTGACCTACAACAGCACCTACAACTGCCGCAACTACAATTGCTGCACCAACGACAGCGGCCCCTACAACTGCTGCACCTACAACTGCCACACCTACAACTGCTGCACCAACGACAGCGGCCCCTACAACTGCTGCACCTACAACTGCCACACCTACAACTGCTGCACCAACGACAGCGGCCCCTACAACTGCTGCACCTACAACTGCCGCACCTACAACTGCTGCACCTACGACAACAGAATCTACAACTGCTGCACCAACGACAGCGGCCCCTACAACTGCCGCACCTACAACTGCAACACCAACACCAACAACAGCTGCAGCTACAACACTAGCACCTACAACTGCTACACCAACAACAGCCGCACCTACAACTGCTTCACAAACAACAGCCGCACCTACAACTGCCTCACCAACAACGGCAGCACCAACAACAGCAGCACTGACAACAGTTGCAGCTACAACACCAGCACCCACAACTGCTGCACCAACAACAGCCGCACCTACAACTGCGCACCAACACCGCACCTACAACTGCTTCACCTACAACAGCAGCACCAACAACAGCAGCACCTACAACTGCTCGCACCTACAACTGCCACACCTACAACTGCTGCACCAACAACAGCAGCCCCTACAACTGCCTCACCTACAACTGCAGCCCCTACAACTGCCTCACCTACAACTGCCGCACCTACAACTTCACCAACAACGGCAGTACCAACAACAGCAGCACTGACAACAGCTGCAGCTACAACACCAGCACCCACAACTGCTGCACCAACAACAGACGCACCTACAACTGACGCACCAACAACAGCCGCACCTACAACTGCTTCAACAACAACAGCAGCACCAACAACGGCAGCACCTACGACAGCTGCCCCTACAACTGCCACACCTACAACTGCTGCACCAACAACGGCAGCCCCTACAACTGCCTCACCTACAACTGCAGCCCCTACAACTGCCTCACCTACAACTGCCGCACCTACAACAGCAGCACCAACAACAGCCGCACCTACAACTGCCTCACCTACAACGGCCGCACCTACAACTGCAGCATCAACGACAGCAGAACCTACAACAGCAGAACCTACAACAGTAGCACCAACAACTGCTGCACCTACAACAGCAGCACCAACAACAGCACCACAACTGCCACACCTACAACTGCTGCACCAACAACCCCTACAAAGGCAGCACCTACAACTGCAGCACCTACAACTGCTTCACCAACAACGGCAGCACCACCAACAAAGCGCCCCTACAACTGCCCAACTACAACAGCCGCACCTACAACAGCAGCACGACAACTGCTGCCGCACCAACAACTGCAGCACCTACAACTGCTTCACCAACATCGGCAGCACCAACAACGGCACCCCTACAACACCTGCACCTACAACTGCCGCATCTACAGCTGCTGCACCAACGACAGCGGCCCCTACAACTGCCGCACCTACAACTGCCGCACCTACAACTGCCGCAACAACAACTGCAACACCAACAACACCAGCACCAACAACTGCAACACCAACACCAACAACAGCTGCAGCTACAACACTAGCACCTACAACTGCTACACCAACAACAGCCACACCTACAACTGCTTCACCAACAACGGCAGCACCAACAACAGCAGCACTGACAACAGCTGCAGCTACAACACCAGCACCCACAACTGCTGCACCAACAACAACCGCACCTACAACTGACGCACCAACAACAGCCGCACCTACAACTGCTTCACCAACACCAGCAGCACCAACAACGGCAGCACCTACGACAGCTGCCCCTACAACTGCCACACCTACAACTGCTGCACCAACAACAGCACCCCCTACAACTGCCTCACCTACAACTGCCGCAGCTACAACTTCTGCACCAACAACGGCAGCACCTACAACAGCAGCACCTACAACTGCTTCACCAACAACGGCAGCACCAACAACGACAGCGGCCCCTACAACTGAATCTACATCAGCAGCACCTACAACTGCTGCAACTGCCGGCGCCAACAACTGTCGCACCAACAACAGCTGCAGCTACAACACTAGCACCTACAACTGCCGCACCTACAACTGCCACACCTACCACTGCCGCACCTACCACTGCCGCACCTACCACTGCCGCAACTACAACTGCTGCACCAACGACAGCCGCACCTACAACAGCCGCACCTCCAACTGCTGCACCTCCAACTGCCGCACCAACAACTGCAACACCAACAACACTGACAACAGCTGCAGCTACAACACCTGCACCAACAACAGCCGCACCTACAACTGCCTCACCTACAACTGCAGCATCAACGACAGCAGAACCTACAACAGCCGCACCAACAACTGCCGCACCAACAACTGCAACACCAACAACTGCAACACCAAAAACAGCTGCAGCTACAACACTAGCACCTACAACTGCTGCACCAACAACAGCCGCACCTACAACTTCTGCACCAACAACGGCAGCACCTACAACTGCAGCACCTACAACTGCTTCACCAACAACTGCAGCACCAACAACGACAGCGTCCCCTACAACTGCTGCACCTACAACAGCCGCACCTACAACTGCCGCACCTACAACTGCTGCACCAACAACAGCCGCACCTACAACTGCTTCACCAACAACGGCAGCACCAACAACAGCAGCACTGACAACAGCTGCAGCTACAACACCAGCACCCACAACTGCTGCACCAACAACAGCCGCACCTACAACTGACGCACCAACAACAGCCGCACCTACAACTGCTTCACCAACAACAGCAGCACCAACAACGGCAGCACCTACGACAGCTGCCCCTACAACTGCCACACCTACAACTGCTGCAACAACAACAGCAGCCCCTACAACTGCCTCGCCTACAACTGCCGCACCTACAACTTCTGCACCAACAACGGCAGCACCTACAACTTCAGCACCTACAACTGCTTCACCAACAACGGCAGCACCAACAACGACAGCGGCCCCTACAACTGCCGCACTCTTCACAACAACAGCAGCACCTACAACTGCTGCACCTACAACTGCCGCACCTACAACTTTCGCGCCAACAACTGTCGCACCAACAACAGCTGCAGCTACAACACTAGCACCTACAACTGCCGCACCTACAACTGCCGCACCTACCACTGCCACACCTACCACTGCCGCACCTACCACTGCCTCACCTACAACTGCCGCAACTACAACTGCTGCACCGACAGCGGCCCCTACAACTGCTGCACCTACAACTGCCACACCTACAACTGCTGCACCAACGACAGCGGCCCCTACAACTGCTGCACCTACAACTGCCACACCTACAACTGCTGCACCAACGACAGCGGCCCCTACAACTGCTGCACCTACAACTGCCACACCTACAACTGCTGCACCAACGACAGCCGCACCTCCAACTGCTGCACCTCCAACTGCCGCACCAACAACTGCAACACCAACAACACTGACAACAGCTGCAGCTACAACACCTGCACCAACAACAGCCGCACCTACAACTGCCTCACCTACAACTGCAGCATCAACGACAGCAGAACCTACAACAGCCGCACCTACAACTGCCGCACCAACAACTGCAACACCAACAACTGCAACACCAACAACAGCTGCAGCTACAACACTAGCACCTACAACTGCTGCACCAACAACAGCCGCACCTACAACTGACGCACCAACAACAGCCGCACCTACAACTGCTTCACCAACAACAGCAGCACCAACAACGGCAGCACCTACGACAGCTGCCCCTACAACTGCCACACCTACAACTGCTGCACCAACAACAGCAGCCCCTACAACTGCCTCACCTACAACTGCCGCACCTACAACTTCTGCACCAACAACGGCAGCACCTACAACTTCAGCACCTACAACTGCTTCACCAACAACGGCAGCACCACCAACAACAGCGGCCCCTACAACTGCCGCACCTACAACAGCAGCACCGCACAACTGCTGCACCACCGACAACTGCCGCACCAACAACACCAGCACCTACAACTGCTTCACCAACATCGGCAGCACCAACAACGGCAACCCCTACAACTGCTGCACCTACAACAGCCGCACCTACAACTGCCGCAACAACAACTGCAACACCAACAACACCAGCACCAACAACTGCAACACCAACACCAACAACAGCTGCAGCTACAACACTAGCACCTACAACTGCTACACCAACAACAGCCGCACCTACAACTGCTTCACCAACAACAGCCGCACCTACAACTGCTTCACCAACAACGGCAGCACCAACAACAGCAGCACTGACAACAGCTGCAGCTACAACACCAGCACCCACAACTGCTGCACCAACAACAGCCGCACCAACAACAGCCGCACCTACAACTGCTTCACCAACAACAGCAGCACCAACAACGGCAGCACCTACGACAGCTGCCCCTACAACTGCCACACCTACAACTGCTGCACCAACAACAGCAGCCCCTACAACTGCCTCACCTACAACTGCCGCAGCTACAACTTCTGCACCAACAACGGCAGCACCTACAACTGCAGCACCTACAACTGCTTCACCAACAACGGCAGCACCAACAACGACAGCGGCCCCTACAACTGGCGCACCTACAACAGCAGCACCTACAACTGCCGCACCTACAACTGCAAAGCGCCAACAACTGCGCACCAACAACAGCTGCAGCTACAACACTAGCACCTACAACTGCCGCACCTACTGCCACATCTACCACTGCCACCTACCACTGCCCAACACAACTGCTGCACCAACGACAGCGGCCCCTACAACTGCTGCACCTACAACTGCCACACCTACAACTGCTGCACCAACGACAGCCGCACCTACAACAGCCGCACCTCCAACTGCTGCACCTCCAACTGCCGCACCAACAACTGCAACACCAACAACACTGACAACAGCTGCAGCTACAACACCTGCACCAACAACAGCCGCACCTACAACTGCCTCACCTACAACTGCAGCATCAACGACAGCAGAACCTACAACAGTTGCAACAACTGCCCAACAACAAGCTGCAACACCAACAACTGCAACACCAACAACAGCTGCAGCTACAAACTAGCACCACAACTGCTGCACCAACAACAGCCGCACCTACAACTTCTGCACCAACAACGGCAGCACCTACAACTGCAGCACCTACAACTGCTTCACCAACAACGGCAGCACCAACAACGGCAGCACCAACAACGACAGCGTCCCCTACAACTGCTGCACCTACAACAGCCGCACCTACAACTGCTTCACCAACAACGGCAGCACCAACAACAGCAGCACTGACAACAGCTGCAGCTACAACACCAGCACCTACAACTGCTGCACCAACAACAGCGCAGCACCTACAACTGCAGCACCAACAACAGCCCGCACCAACAACTGCTTCACCAACAACAGCAGCACCAACAACTGCCTAGCACAACACGACAGCTGCCCCCTACAACTGCCACACCTACAACTGCTGCAACAACAACAGCAGCCCCTACAACTGCCTCGCCTACAACTGCCGCACCTACAACTTCTGCACCAACAACGGCAGCACCTACAACAGCCGCACCTACAACTGCTTCACCAACAACAGCAGCACCAACAACGGCAGCACCTCCTACAAGCTGCCCCAACAACTGCCGCACCTACAACTGCTGCAACAACAACAGCAGCCCCTACAACTGCTGCCTACAACTGCCGCACACCTACAACTCTGCACCAACAACTGCAGCACCTGCCAACTGCAACAACTGCTTCACCAACAACGGCAGCACCAACATCTGACAGCGGCCCCTACAACTGCCGCACCTACAACAGCAGCAGCACCTACCAACTGCTGCACCTACAACTGCACCTACAACTGCCCTACAACTGTCGCACCAACAACAGCTGCTGCACCAACACTACAAGCACCTCTACAACTGCAGCACCTACAACAGCAGCACCTACAACTGCTGCACCAACATCCCCACAACTGCACACCTACAACAACTGCCGCAACCTACAACTGCCACACCTACAACTGCTGCACCAACGACAGCGGCCCCTACAACTGCTGCACCTACAACTGCCGCACCTACATTTGCTGCACCTACAACAGCCGCACCTACATTTGCTGCACCTACAACTGCCGCACCAACAACTGCAACACCAACAACACCGACAACAGCTGCTGCTACAACACCTGCACCAACAACAGCCGCACCTACAACTGCCTCACCTACAACTGCAACACCAACAACAGCTGCAGCTACAACACTAGCACCTACAACTGCTGCACCAACAACAGCCGCACCTACAACTGCTGCACCAACAACGGCAGCACCTACAACTGCAGCACCTACAACTGCTTCACCAACAACGGCAGCACCAACAACGACAGCGGCCCCTACAACTGCTGCACCTACAACAGCCGCACCTACAACTGCAACACAACTGCTGCACCAACAACAGCCGCACCTACAACTGCTTCACCAACAACGGCAGCACCAACAACAGCAGCACCTACGACAGCAGAATCTACAACAGCAGCACCAACGACAGCAGTCCCTACAACTGCCTCACCTACAACTGCTGCACCTACAACTGCTGCACCAACAACTGCAACACCAACAACACCAGCACCAACAACTGCAACACCAACAACAGCTGCAGCTACAACACTAGCACCTACAACTGCTATACCAACAACAGCCGCACCTACAACTGCTTCACCAACAACAGCCGCACCTACAACTGCTGCACCAACAACGGCAGCACCAACAACAGCAGCACCTACAACAGCAGAATCTACAACAGCAGCACCAACGACAGCAGCCCCTACAACTGCCTCACCTACAACTGCTTCACCAACAACAGCAGCACCAACAACAGCAGAATCTACAACAGCAGCACCAACGACAGCAGCCCCTACAACTGCCTCACCTACAACTGCCACACCTACAACTGCCACATCTACTAACTGCAACAACGGCAGCACAACTGCCAACAACTGCCGCACCATCAACTGCAACACCAACAACTGCAACACCAACAACAGCAGAATCTACAACAGCAGCACCAACGACAGCAGCCCCTACAACTGCCTCACCTACAACTGCTTCCCCAACAACGGTAGCACCAACAACAGCAGAATCTACAACAGCAGCTCCAACGACAGCAGCCCCTACAACTGCCTCACCTACAACTGCCACACCTACAACTGCTGTACCAACGACAGCCGCCCCTACAACTGCCGCAAATACAACTGCCGCACCTCCAACTGCTTCACCAACAACGGCAGCACCAACAACAGCAGCACCTATGACAGCAGAATCTACAACAGCAGCACCAACAACCGCAACACCAACAACAGCTGCAGCTACAACACTAGCACCTACAACTGCTGCACCAACAACAGCCACACCTACAACTGCTGCACCAACAACAGCAGCACCTACAACTGCAGCACCAACAACAGCAGCACCAACAACAGCAGCACCTACAACAGAATCTACAACAGCAGCACCAACAGCAGCCCCACCAACTGCCGCAACCTACAACTGCTGCACCAACGACAGCAGAATCTACAACTGCTGCACCTACAACACCAGCACCTACAACTGCTGCACCAACAACAGCCGCACCAACAACTGCACCAACAACACCAGCACCTACAACTGCAGCACCAACAACAGCACCAACAATGGCAGCCCCTACAACTGCTGAACCTACAACTGCCGCACCTACAACTGCTGCACCAACGACAGCGCCCTCTACAACTGCCGCACCTACAACAGCCGCACCTACAACAGCCGCACCTACAACAGCCGCACCTACAACTGCCGCACCAACAACTGCAACACCAACAACTGCAACACCAACAACAGCTGCAGCTACAACACTAGCACCTACAACTAATGCACCAACAACAGCCGCACCTACAACTGCTTCACCAACAACGGCAGCACCAACAACAGCAGCACCTACGACAGCAGAATCTACAACTGCTGCACCAACGACAGCGGCCCCTACAACTGCCGCACCTACAACAGCCGCACCTACAACTGCCGCACCTACAACTGCAGCACCAACAATGGCAGCACCAACAACTGCCGCACCTACGACAGCAGAATCTTCAACTGCTGCACCAACGACAGCGGCCCCTACAACTGCCGCACCTACAACTGCCGCACCTACAACTGCTGCACCAGCGCAGCGCCCCTACAACTGCCGCACCTACAACAGCCGCACCTACAACTGCCGCACCTACAACTGCCGCACCAACAACTGCAACACCAACAACTGCAACACCAACAACAGCTGCAGCTACAACTAGCACCTACAACTAACGGCAGCACCAACAACAGCGCACCAACAACATCAGCTTCCCTACAACTGCCTCACCTACAACTGCTCAACCAACAACGGCAGCACCAACAACAGCAGCACCTACAACTGCAGCACCAACAACGGCAGCACCCAACGACAGCGGCCCCTACAACTGATTCACCTACAACACAACTGCCGCACCAACAACTGCAACACCAACAACACCAGCACCTACGACAGCAGAATCTACAACAGCAGCACCAACGACAGCAGCCCCTACAACTGCTTCACCTATAACTGCCACACCTACAACTGCTGCACCAACAACAGCGCCCCTACAACTGCCGCAACTACAACTGCCAGCACCAAACAACTGCCGCACCATCAACTGCAACACCAACAACTGCAACACCAACAACAGCAGAATCTACAACAGCAGCACCAACGACAGCAGCCCCTACAACTGCCGCACCAACACCACCAACAACTGCAGCACCAACAACAGCAGCACCTACAACAGCAGAATCTACAACAGCAGCACCAACAACAGCAGCCCCTACAACTGCCAGCTCACCTACAACTGCCGCACCTACAACTGCTGCACACGACAGCGGCTACAACCCTACAACTGCAACACCTGCAAACTGCAACACCAACAACTGCAACACCAACAACACCAGCACCAACAAACTGGCAACACCAACAACTGCTTCACCAACAACAGCAGCACCAACAACAGCAGAATCTGCAACAGCAGCACCAACAACAGCCCCTACAACTGCCAACAACTGCCACACCTACAACTGCCACATCTACAACTGCTGCACCAACGACAGCGGCCCCTACAACTGCCGCACCTACAACAGCAGCACCTACAACTGCTGCACCAACTGCCGCACCTGCAACACCGCGCCAACAACCAGCACCAACAACAGCTGCAGCTACAACACTAGCACCTACAACTGCTACACCTACAACTGCCGCACCTACAACTGCCACCCCTACCACTGCCGCACCACCAACAACTGCCGCAACCAACTGCTGCACCAACGGCAGCCCCTACAACTGTTGCACCCACTGCCACAACCTACAACTGCACCTCAACAGCAGCCCCTACAACTGCAGCACCTACAACAGCAGCCCCTACATTTGCTGCACCTACAACTGCACCTACCATTTGCTGCACCCAACTGCCGCACCAACAACTGCACCAACAACAGCAGAACAACAGCTGCTGCTACAACACCTGCACCAACAACAGCCGCACCTACAACTGCCTCACCTACAACTGCAACACCAACAACAGCTGCAGCTACAACACTAGCACCTACAACTGCTGCACCAACAACAGCCGCACCTACAACTGCCTGCACCAACAACGGCCAGCACCTACAACTGCCACTGCTTCACCAACAACGGCAGCACCAACAACGACAGCGGCCCCTACAACTGCCGCACCTACAACAGCCGCACCTACAACTGCCGCACCTACAACTGCTGCACCAACAACAGCCGCACCTACAACTGCTTCACCAACAACGGCAGCACCAACAACAGCAGCACCTACGACAGCAGAATCTACAACTGCAGCACCAACGACAGCAGTCCCTACAACTGCCTCACCTACAACTGCTGCACCTACAACTGCTGCACCAACAACTGCAACACCAACAACACCAGCACCAACAACTGCAACACCAACAACAGCTGCAGCTACAACACTAGCACCTACAACTGCTATACCAACAACAGCCGCACCTACAACTGCTTCACCAACAACAGCCGCACCTACAACTGCTGCACCAACAACGGCAGCACCAACAACAGCAGCACCTACAACAGCAGAATCTACAACAGCAGCACCAACGACAGCAGCCCCTACAACTGCCTCACCTACAACTGCTTCACCAACAACAGCAGCACCAACAACAGCAGAATCTACAACAGCAGCACCAACGACAGCAGCCCCTACAACTGCCTCACCTACAACTGCCACACCTACAACTGCCACATCTACTACTGCTGCACCAACGACAGCAGCCCCTACAACTGCCGCACCTACAACAACTGCAACACCAACAACTGCAACACCAACAACAGCAGAATCTACAACAGCAGCACCAACGACAGCAGCCCCTACAACTGCCTCACCTACAACTGCTTCCCCAACAACGGTAGCACCAACAACAGCAGAATCTACAACAGCAGCTCCAACGACAGCAGCCCCTACAACTGCCTCACCTACAACTGCCACACCTACAACTGCTGTACCAACGACAGCCGCCCCTACAACTGCCGCAAATACAACTGCCGCACCTCCAACTGCTTCACCAACAACGGCAGCACCAACAACAGCAGCACCTATGACAGCAGAATCTACAACAGCAGCACCAACAACCGCAACACCAACAACAGCTGCAGCTACAACACTAGCACCTACAACTGCTGCACCAACAACAGCCACACCTACAACTGCTGCACCAACAACAGCCGCACCTACAACTGCTTCACCAACAACAGCAGCACCAACAACAGCAGCACCTACGACAGCAGAATCTACAACAGCAGCACCAACGACAGCAGCCCCTACAACTGCCGCACCTACAACTGCTGCACCCAACAACAGCAGAACCAACTGCAGCTACAACACCAGCACCTACAACTGCTGCACCAACAACACCGCACCTACAACTGCAACCAACAACACCAGCACCAACAACAGCAGCACCAACAACGGCAGCACCAACAATGGCAGCCCCTACAACTGCTGAACCTACAACTGCCGCACCTACAACTGCTGCACCAACGACAGCGCCCCCTACAACTGCCGCACCTACAACAGCCGCACCTACAACAGCCGCACCTACAACAGCCGCACCTACAACTGCCGCACCAACAACTGCAACACCAACAACTGCAACACCAACAACAGCTGCAGCTACAACACAGCACCCAACAACATGCACCAACAACAGCCGCACCTACAACTGCTTCACCAACAACGGCAGCACCAACAACTGCTTCACCAACAACAGCAGCACCTACGACAGCAGAATCTACAACAGCAGCACCAACGACAGCAGCCCCTACAACTGCCGCACCTACAACAGCCGCACCTACAACTGCCGCACCTACAACTGCAACGCCAACAATGGCAGCACCAACAACTGCCGCACCTACGACAGCAGAATCTTCAACTGCTGCACCAACGACAGCGGCCCCTACAACTGCCGCACCTACAACAGCAGCAACCAACAACAGCAGCCCCTACAACTGCAGCGCCCTACAACTGCCGCACCTACAACAGCCGCACCTACAACAGCCGCACCTACAACTGCCGCTTCAACAACTGCAACACCAACAACTGCAACACCAACAACAGCTGCAGCTACAACACTAGCACCTACAACTAATGCACCAACAACAGCCGCACCTACAACTGCTTCACCAACAACATCAGCCCCTACAACTGCCTCACCTACAACTTCTGCACCAACAACGGCAGCACCTACAACTGCAGCACCTACAACTGCTTCACCAACAACGGCAGCACCAACAAATGCCACAGCCTACAACTGCTGCACCTACAACACGCACCTACAACTGCCGACCTACAACTGCCGCACCAACAACTGCAACACCAACACCAGCACCAACAGACAGCAGAATCTACAACAGCAGCACCAACGACAGCAGCCCCTACAACTGCTTCACCTATAACTGCCACACCTACAACTGCTGCACCAACGACAGCGGCCCCTACAACTGCCGCAACTACAACTGCCGCACCTACAACTGCCGCACCATCAACTGCAACACCAACAACTGCAACACCAACAACAGCAGAATCTACAACAGCAGCACCAACGACAGCAGCCCCTACAACTGCTTCACCAACAACTGCCGGCAGCACCAACAACAGCAGCACCAACAACAGCAGAATCTGACAGCAGCACCAACAACAGCCCCCCCTACAACTGCCTCACCTACAACTGCGCACCTACAACTGCAGTTCACCAACTACAACTGCCGCACATACAACTGCCGCACCTACAACTGCAACACCAACAACTGCAACACCAACAACACCAGCACCAACAACAGCCGCTCCTACAACTGCTTCACCTACAACTGCGTCACCAACAACAGCAGCACCAACAACAGCAGAATCTGCAACAGCAGCACCAACAACAGCCCCAACAGCCTCACCAACAACAACTGCCACACCTACAACTGCCACATCTACTACTGCTGCACCAACAACAGCCCCCCTACAACTGCTTCACCAACAACTGCCTACCAACAGCTGCAACACCAACAACTGCAACACCAACAACAGCAGAATCTACAACAGCAGCACCAACGACAGCAGCCCCTACAACTGCCTCACCTACAACTGCAACACCAACAACAGCACCAACAACAGCAGAATCTACAACAGCAGCACCAACGACAGCAGCCCCTACAACTGCCTCACCTACAACTGCCACACCTACAACTGCTGTACCAACGACAGCGGCCCCTACAACTGCCGCACCTACAACACCAGCACCAACAACTGCAACACCAACACCAACAACAGCTGCAGCTACAACACTAGCACCTACAACTGCTATAGCAACAACAGTCGCACCTACAACTGCTTCACCAACAACAGCCGCACCTACAACTGCTTCACCAACAACGGCAAGCACCAACAACTGCCGCACCTACAACACCGCACCTACAACTGCCGAATCTACAACTGCCGCACCAACAACTGCAACACCAACAACAGCAGCACCTACAACAGCAGAATCTACAACAGCAGCACCAACGACAGCAGCCCCTACAACTGCCTCACCTACAACTGCTTCACCAACAACAGCAGCACCAACAACAGCAGAATCTACAACAGCAGCACCAACGACAGCAGCCCCTACAACTGCTTCACCTATAACTGCCACACCTACAACTGCTGCACCAACGACAGCGGCCCCTACAACTGCCGCACCTACAACTGCCGCACCTACAACTGCCGCACCATCAACTGCAACACCAACAACTGCAACACCAACAACAGCAGAATCTACAACAGCAGCACCAACGCAACAGCCCCAACAGCACCAACAACTGCAGCACCAACAACAGCAGCACCTACAACAGCAGAATCTACAACAGCAACCAACAACAGCAGCCCTACAACTGCCTCACCAACAACGCCGCACCTACAACTGCTGCACCAACGACAGCGGCCCCAACAACGACAAGCAGAACCTACAACTGCAACACCAACAACTGCAACACCAACAACACCAGCACCAACAACAGCCGCTCCTACAACTGCTTCACCTACAACTGCTTCACCAACAACAGCAGCACCAACAACAGCAGAATCTGCAACAGCAGCACCAACGACAGCAGCCCCTACAACTGCCTCACCTACAACTGCCACACCTACAACTGCCACATCTACTACTGCTGCACCAACGACAGCGGCCCCTACAACTGCCGCACCTACAACTGCCGCACCTACAACTGCCGCACCATCAACTGCAACACCAACAACTGCAACACCAACAACAGCAGAATCTACAACAGCAGCACCAACGACAGCAGCCCCACAAGCACCTACAACAACTGCTTCCCCAACAACAGTAGCACCAACAACAGCAGAATCTACAACAGCAGCACCAACGACAGCAGCCCCTACAACTGCCTCACCTACAACTGCCACACCTACAACTGCTGTACCAACGACAGCGGCCCCTACAACTGCCGCAGACCTACAACAGCCCACCAGCACCAACAACTGCAACAACTGCCAACACCAACAACAGCTGCAGCACAACAACACAGCAACTGCTATACCAACAACAGTCGCACCTACAACTGCTTCACCAACAACAGCCGCACCTACAACTGCTTCACCAACAACGGCAGCACCAACAACTGCCGCACCTACAACAGCCGCACCTACAACTGCCGAATCTACAACTGCCGCACCAACAACTGCAACACCAACAACCAGCACCAACAGCAGAATCTACAACAGCAGCACCAACAACAGCAGCCCTACAACTGCCTCACCTACAACTGCTTCACCAACAACAGCAGCACCAACAACAGCAGAATCTACAACAGCAGCACCAACGACAGCAGCCCCTACAACTGCTTCACCTATAACTGCCACACCTACAACTGCTGCACCAACGACAGCGGCCCCTACAACTGCCGCACCTACAACTGCCGCACCATCAACTGCAACACCAACAACTGCAACACCAACAACAGCAGAATCTACAACAGCAGCACCAACGACAGCAGCCCCTACAACTGCTTCACCAACAACGGCAGCACCAACAACAGCAGCACCTACAACAGCAGAATCTACAACAGCAGCAACAACAGCAGCACTGCCCTACCAACAACTGCGCACCTCAACAACTGCTGCACCAACGACAGCGGCCAACGACAAAGCAGAACCTACAACTGCGACCTGCACAACACCAACAACTGCAAGCACCAACAACACCAGCACCAACAACAGCCGCACCTACAACTGCTTCACCAACAACAGCAGCACCAACAACAGCAGAATCTGCAACAGCAGCACCAACGACAGCAGCCCCTACAACTGCCTCACCTACAACTGCACACCTACAACTGCCACACCTACTACTGCTGCACCCTACAACGGCCCCATCCACAACTGCCGCACCTACAACTGCCGCACCATCAACTGCAACACCAACAACTGCAACACCAACAACAGCAGAATCTACAACAGCAGCACCAACGACAGCAGCCCCTACAACTGCCTCACCTACAACTGCTTCCCCAACAACAGTAGCACCAACAACAGCAGAATCTACAACAAGCACACCAACACACAGCCCCCTACAACTGCCTCACCTACAACTGCCACACCAACAACTGCCGCAGCTGCCCCAACAACTGCCGCACCACCAACACCAGCACCAACAACTGACAACACCAACAACAGCTGCAGCACAGCAACTGCTATACCAACAACAGTCGCACCTACAACTGCTTCACCAACAACAGCCGCACCTACAACTGCTTCACCAACAACGGCAGCACCAACAACTGCCGCACCTACAACTGCCGCACCTACAACTGCAACACCAACAACTGCAACACCAACAACACCAGCACCAACAACAGCTGCAGCTACAACACTAGCACCTACAACTGCTATACCAACAACAGCCGCTCCTACAACTGCTTCACCAACAACAGCCGCACCTACAACTGCTCAACCAACAACGGCAGCACCAACAACAGCAGCACCTACAACAGCAGAATCTACAACAGCAGCACCAACGACAGCAGCCCCTACAACTGCCTCACCTACAACTGCTTCACCAACAACAGCAGCACCAACAACTGCAGAATCTGCAACAGCAGCACCAACAACTGCCGCACCTACAACTGTGGCACCTACAACTGCCGCACCTACAACTGCAACACCAACAACTGCAACACCAACAACTGCAACACCAACAACACCAGCACCAACAACTGCAACACCAACAACACCAGCACCAACAACAGCTGCAGCTACAACACTAGCACCTACAACTGCCGCACCTACAACTGCCGCACCTACAACAGCCGCACCATACAACTGCTTCACCAACAACTGCAGCACCAACAACAGCAGCACCAACAACAGCAGCACCAACAACAGCAATCTACAACTGCAGCACCAACAAGCAGCCCCTGCCGCACCTACAACTGCTGCACCAACAACAGCCTGCTGCACCCTACAACTGCAGCACCAACAACAGCCGCCCCTACAACTGCCGCACCTACAACTGCAACACCAACAACTGCAACACCAACAACAGCAGAACCTACAACAGCAGCACCAACAACAGCTGCCAACAACACCACCTAGCAACTGCTATACCAACAACGGCAGCCACAGAATCTACAACAGCAGCACCAATGACAGCAGCGCCCTACAACTGCCTCACCTACAACTGCCAGCACCAACAACTGCCACACAACTTCAACTGACAACCAGCACCAACGACAGCACCTACAACTGCCGCACCTACAACTGCCGCACCAACAACTGCTGCACCAACAACAGCAGAATCTACAACTGCAGCACCAACAACAGCAGCACCAACAACTGCAACTCTACAACAGCAGCACCAACAACTGCAGCCCCTACAACCAACAACTGCTGCACCAAACAGCTGCACCAACACACAGCCCCTACACTGCCGCACCTACAACTGCTTCACCAACAACAGCAGCACCACAACAGCAGAATCTACAACAGCAGCACCAACGACAGCCACACCCACCTACAACTGCCACACCTACAACTGCTGCACCAACGACAGCGGCCTCTACAACTGCAGCACCTACAACTGCCGCACCATCAACTGCAACACCAACAACTGCAACACCAACAACAGCAGAATCTACAACAGCAGCACCAACAACAGCAGCCCCTACAACTGCCGCACCTACAACTGCTTCACCAACAACAGCCGCACCTACAACTGCTTCACCAACAACGGCAGCACCAACAACAGCAGCACCTACGACAGCAGAATCTACAACAGCAGCCCCAACAACAGCCCCTACAACTGCCACCAACAACGCTGCACTACAACTGCTGCACCAACAACTGCCAGCACCTACAACTGCAGCATCCACAACTGCTGCACCAACAACAGCAGCACCAACAACTGCTGCACCTACAACAGCCGCACCTACAACTGCAACACCAACAACAGAACCTACAACACCTACAACTAACAACGGCAGCAACACCAACAGCAGCACCAACAACAGCAGAATCTACAACAGCAGCACCAACGACACAAGCCCTACAACTGCCTTCACCAACAACAGCCGCACTTCACCAACTACGGCAGCACCAACAACAGCAGCACTCAACTGCACAACAGCAGCACCTACAACTGCAACACCTACAACTGCAACACCAACAACACCAACACCACAACTGCTGCCCCTACAACTAGCACCTACAACTGCTATACCAACAACAACTCCACCTACAACTGCCGCACCTACAACTGCAAGAACTACAACAGCAGCACCCAAAGCAGCACCTACAACAGCAGCACCTACAACAGCAGAATCTACAACAGCAGCACCAACTGCAGCACCTACAACTGCCTCACCTACAACTGCTGCACAACAACAGCAGAATCTACAACAGCACCAACGAAGCAGCCCCTACAATTAGCTGCCACACCTACAACTGCCACATCTACAACTGCTGCACCAACGACAGCGGCCCCTACAACTGCCGCACCTACAACTGCCGCACCATCAACTGCAACACCAACAACTGCAACACCAACAACAGCAGAATCTACAACAGCAGCACCAACGACAGCAGCCCCTACAACTGCCTCACCTACAACTGCCACACCTACAACTGCTGCACCAACGACAGCGGCCCCTACAACTGCCGCACCTACAACAGCCGCACTAACAACTGCAACACCAACGACTGCAACACCAACAACAGCTGCAGCTACAACACTAGCACCTACAACTGCCTCACCTACAACTGCCGCACCTACAACTGCCGCACCTACGACAGCAGAATCTACAACTGCTGCACCAACGACAACGCCCCCTACAACTGCCTCACCTACAACTGCACCTACGACAGCAGAATCTACAACAGCAGCACCAACAACAGCCCCTACAACTGCCTCACCTACAACTGCTTCACCAACAACAGCAGCACCTACGACAGCAGAATCTACAACAGCAGCACCAACGACAGCAGCCCCTACAACTGCCTCACCTACAACTGCCACACCTACAACTGCTGCACCAACGACAGCGGCCCCTACAACTGCTGCACCTACAACTGCCGCACCTACAACAACTGCAACACCAACAACTGCAACACCAACAACAACAACAGCCAGAATTCAACAACACCAGCCCCTACAACTGCCGCACCTACAACTGCTTCACCTACAAGCAGCACCCTACAACTACAGCAGAATCTACAACAGCAGCACCAACGACAGCAGCCCCTACAACTGCCTCACCTACAACTGCCACACCTACAACTGCAACACCAACAACTGCAACACCTACAACAACAACAACTGCAAGCACCAACAAACACCAGCACCAACAACAGCTACAACACTAGCACCTACAACTGCTATACCAACAACAGCCGCTCCTACAACTGCTTCCACCAACAACAGCCGCACCTACAACTGCTCAACCAACAACGGCAGCACCAACAACAGCAGCACCTACAACAGCAGAATCTACAACAGCAGCACCAACGACAGCAGCCCCTACAACTGCCTCACCTACAACTGCTTCACCAACAACAGCAGCACCAACAACAGCAGAATCTACAACAGCAGCACCAACGACAGCAGCCCCTACAACTGCCTCACCTACAACTGCAACACCTACAACTGCTGCAACCACCTACAACTGCTGCACCAACAACAGCAGCCCCTACAACTGCCGCACACCAACTGCCGGCCCCTACACCTACAACTGCCGCACCATCAACTGCAACACCAACAACAGCAGAATCTACAACAGCAGCACCAACGACAGCAGCACCTACAACTGCCGCACCTACAACTGCTTCACCAACAACTGACCAGCTTCACCAACAACAGCAGCACCCAACAACAGCAGAATCTACAACAGCAGCCCCAACGACAGCAGCCCCTACAACTGCCTCACCCTACAACTGCCGCATCTACAACTGCTGCACAACGACAGACCAACAACAGCAGCACCTACAACTGCCGAACCTACAACTGCAACACCAACAACTGCAACACCCAACACCAGAACCAACAACAGCTGCAGCTACAACACTAGCACCTACAACTGCTATACCAACAACAGCCGCTCTCCTACAACTGTTCACCAACAACAGCCGCACCTACAACTGCTCAACCACCGGCGGCACCAACAGCAGCACCTACAACAGCAGCACCTCAACAACTGCCGCAGCCCCTACAACTGCCTCACCTAAATTGCTTCACCAAACTGGCACCAACAACAGCAGAATCTACAACAGCAGCACCAACGACACAGCCCCTACAACTGCCTCACCTACAACTGCCTCACCTACAACTGCCACACCTACAACACCTACAGCCGCAACCCTACAACTGCAGCACCAACAACTGCAGCACCTACAACTGCAGCACCATCAAATGCAACAACCAACAACTGCAACACCAACAACAGCAGAATCTACAACAGCAGCACCTACAACTGCAGCCCCTACAACTGCCACACCTACAACTGCTGCACCAACAACCAAGACCAACAACAGCAGAACCTACAACAGCAGAATCTACAACAGCAACACCTACAACGACAGCACAACTGCCTCAACTGCTGCCACACAACAACTGCACCTACAACAGCAGCCCCTACAACTGCCGCACCTACAACTGCTTCACCAACAACAGCCCACACCTACAACTGCCTTCACCAACAACGGCAGCACCAACAACAGCAGCACTGACAGCGGAATCTACAACAGCAGAACCTACAACAGCAGCCCCTACAACTGCCTCACCAACAACTGCCGCACCTACAACTGCCGCGGCCCCTACAACTGCACCTACAACTGCCGCACCTACAACTGCAACACCAACAACTGCAACACCAACAACACCAGCACCAACAACAGCTGCCAGCTACAACACTAGCACCTACAACTGCTATACCAACAACAGCCGCTCCTACAACTGCTTCACCAACAACAGCCGCACCTACAACTGCTCAACCAACAACGGCAGCACCAACAACAGCAGCACCTACAACAGCAGAATCTACAACAGCAGCACCAACGACAGCAGCCCCTACAACTGCCTCACCTACAACTGCTTCACCAACAACAGCAGCACCAACAACAGCAGAATCTACAACAGCAGCACCAACGACAGCAGCCCCTACAACTGCCTCACCTACAACTGCAACACCTACAACTGCTGCACCAACGACAGCGGCACCAACAACAGCAGCCCCTACAACTGCCTCACCTACAACTGCCACACCTACAACTGACACACCTACAACTGCTGCACCAACTACAGCGGCCCCTACAAATGCCGCACCTACAACAGCCGCACCTCAACTGCAAGCACCAACAACAGCAGAATCTACAACTGCAGCACCAACGACAGCAGCCCCAACAACTGCCGCACCTACAGCAGCACCAACAGCCGCACTCACCAACAACTGCAACACGGCAGCACCAACAACAGCAGCACCAACACAGCAGAATCTACAACAGCAGCACCAACGACAGCAGCCCCTACAACTGCCTCACCTACAACTGCCACACCAGCATCTACCAACTGCTGCACCATCGACAGCGGCCCCTACAACTGCCGCACCTACAACTGCCGCACCTACAACTGCAACACCAACAACTGCAACACCAACAACACCAGAACCAACAACAGCTGCAGCTACAACACTAGCACCTACAACTGCTATACCAACAACAGCCGCTCCTACAACTGCTTCACCAACAACAGCCGCACCTACAACTGCTCAACCAACAACGGCAGCACCAACAACAGCAGCACCTACAACAGCAGAATCTACAACAGCAGCACCAACGACAGCAGCCCCTACAACTGCCTCACCTACAATTGCTTCACCAACTACAGCAGCACCAACAACAGCAGAATCTACAACAGCAGCACCAACGACAGCAGCCCCTACAACTGCCTCACCTACAACTGCCTCACCTACAACTGCCACACCTACAACTGCCACACCTACAACTGCTGCACCACCGACAACTGCCCGCAACGCCACCTACAACTGCAGCACCTACAACTGCCGCACCATCAACTGCAGCACCAACAACTGCAACACCAACAACAGCAGAATCTACAACAGCAGCACCAACAACAGCCCTTCACCAACTGCAGCCGCACCTACAACTGCTTCACCAACAACGGCAAGACCAACAACAGCAGCACCTACAACAGCAGAATCTACAACAGCAGCCCCAACGACAGCATCCCCTACAACTGCCTCACCTACAACTGCCACACCAAACAACTGCCACACCTACAACAGCAGAATCTACAACAGTACCAACGACAGCAGCCCCTACAACTGCCACCTACCTCACCTACAACTGCCGCACCATCAACTGCAACACCAACAACTGCTGCACCAACAACAGTAGCCCCTACAACAGCAGCACCAAGCGACAGCAGCCCCTACAACTGCCTCACCTACAACTGCCGCATCAACAACTGCTGCACCAACAACAGAATCTACAACAGCGGCCCAACAACTGCAGCACCTACAACTGCCTCACCTACAACTGCTTCACCAACAACTGCAACACCAACAACAGCAGCAACAACAGCTGCAGCTACAACACTAGAACCTACAACTGCTATACCAACAACAGCACCTACAACTGCTTCACCAACAACAGCCGCACCTACAACTGCTCAACCAACAACGGCAGCACCAACAACAGCAGCACCTACAACAGCAGAATCTACAACAGCAGCACCAACGACAGCAGCCCCTACAACTGCCTCACCTACAACTGCCACACCTACAACTGCCACACCTACAACTGCTGCACCTACAACTTCTGCACCAACGACAGCGGCCCCTACAACTGCCGCACCTACAACTGCAGCACCTACAACTGCCGCACCATCAACTGCAACACCAACAACTGCAACACCAACAACAGCAGAATCTACAACAGCAGCACCAACGACAGCAGCCCCAACAACTGCGCACCTACAACTGCTTGCACCAACAACGGCAGACCAACAACAACAACAGCAGAATCTACAACAGCAGCACCAACGACAGCAGCCCCTACAACTGCCTCACCTACAACTGCCACACCTACAACTGCCACAACAACTGCTGCACCAACGACAGCGGCCCCAACAACTGCAGCACCAACAACTGCGCAGCACCTACAACTGCCGCACCATCAACTGCCGCACCAACAACTGCAACACCAACAACAGCAGAATCTACAACAGCAGCACCAACGACAGCAGCCCCTACAACTGCCTCACCTACAACTGCCACACCTACAACTGCTGCACACCTACAACTGCTGCACCAACGACAGCAGCACCTACAACTGCCGCACCTACAACTGCAACACCAACAACTGCAACACCAACAACAGCAGCACCAACAACAGCTGCAGCTACAACACTAGCACCTACAACTGCTATACCAACAACAGCCGCACCTACAACTGCTTCACCAACAACAGCCGCACCTACAACTGCACCAACAACGGCAGCACCAACAACAGCAGCACCTACAACAGCAGAATCTACAACAGCAGCACCAACGACAGCAGCCCCTACAACTGCCTCACCTACAACTGCTTCACCAACAACAGCAGCACCAACAACAGCAGAATCTACAACAGCAGCACCAACGACAGCAGCCCCTACAACTGCCGCACCTAACGACAACTGCCAACTGCCACACCTACAACAGCCGCAGCCCCTACAACTGCTGCACCAACAACGGCAGCACCAACAACAGCAGCACCTACAACAGCAGAATCTACAACAGCAGCACCAACGACAGCAGCCCCCTACAACTGCCTCACCTACACCTGCCAACACCTACAACTGTTGCACCAACAACAGCAGAATCTACAACAGCAGCACCTACAACTGCCACACCTACAACTGACACCACCACGACAACGGCCCCTACAACTGCCGCACCAACAACAGCAGAACCTACAACTGCCGCACCATCGACAGCAGCAACAACTGCACCTACAACAACTTGCAACGGCAACCAACAACAGCAGCACTGCACCAACAACAGCAGCCCCAACAACTGCCTCAACAACAGCACCAACAACTGCAACCAACAGCAGCAGAATCTACAACTGCTGCACCAACAACTGCAGCCCCTACAACTGCCTCACCTACAACTGCTGCACCAACGACAGCAACAACAGCAGCACCTACAACTGCGCACAGCCCCTACAACTGCCCACCTACAACACCAACAACAGCAGCACACCAACAGCAGAATCTACAACAGCAGCACCAACGACAGCAGCCCCTACAACTGCCTCACCTACAACTGCCACACCTACAACTGCTAAACCAACGACAGCGGCCCCTACAACTGCGCACCTACAACTAACGCACCATCAACTGCAACACCAACAACTGCAACACCAACAACAGCAGAATCTACAACAGCAGCACCAACGACAGCAGCCCCTACAACTGCCGCACCTACAACTGCTTCACCAACAACAGCCGCACCTACAACTGCTTCACCAACAACGGCAGCACCAACAACAGCAGCACCTACGACAGCAGAATCTACAACAGCAGCCCCTACAACTGCCTCACCTACAACTGCTGCACCAACTGCTGCGGCCCCTACAACTGCCCCTACAACTGCCGCACCTACAACTGCAACACCAACAACTGCAACACCAACAACACCAGCACCAACAACAGCTGCAGCTACAACACTAGCACCTACAACTGCTATACCAACAACAGCCGCTCCTACAACTGCTTCACCAACAACAGCCGCACCTACAACTGCTCAACCAACAACGGCAGCACCAACAACAGCAGCACCTACAACAGCAGAATCTACAACAGCAGCACCAACGACAGCAGCCCCTACAACTGCCTCACCTACAACTGCTTCACCAACAACAGCAGCACCAACAACAGCAGAATCTACAACAGCAGCACCAACGACAGCAGCCCCTACAACTGCCTCACCTACAACTGCCACACCTGCACCAACGACTGCTGCACCAACAAACGACACCAACAACCACCTACAACTGCCAGCACCTACAACTGCTGCACCAACAACTGCCGCACCAACAACTGCAACACCAACAACAGCTGCAGCACCAACAGCAGCACCTACAACTGCTGCACCAACAACAGCCTTCACCAACAACACCTACAACTGCTTCACCAACAACAGCAGCACCTACAACTGCTTCACCAACAACAGCAGCCCCAACCACAGCAGCCCCTACAACTGCTTCACCAACAACTGCCAGCACCAACAACAGCAGCACCAACGACAGCGGCCCTACAACTGCTGCCTGGCAACACCAACAACTGCAACCAACAACACCAGCACCAACAACAGCTGCAGCTACAACACTAGCACCTACAACTGCTGCTATACCAACAACAGCCGCTCCTACAACTGCTTCACCAACAACAGCCGCACCTACAACTGCTCACCAACAACGGCAGCACCAACAACAGCAGCACCTACAACAGCAGAATCTACAACAGCAGCACCAACGACAGCAGCCCCTACAACTGCCTCACCTACAACTGCTTCACCAACAACTGCAGCACCAACAACAGCAGAATCACAACAGCAGCACCAACAAGCAGCCCCTACAACTGCCTCACCACAACTGCCTCACCTACAACTGCTACCAACAACTGCCAGCACCAACAACTTCTGCACCTACAACTGCCCCAACAACTGCCGCACCTACAACTGCAGCACCTACAACTGCATCACTGCAACAACAGCAACCAACACCAACAACAGCAGAACCTACAACAGCAGCACCAACGACAGCAGCCCTACAACTGCCTCACCTACAACTGCTGCACCAACAACGGCAGCACCAACAACAGCAGCACCACACCTACAACAGCAACAACTGCAACAGCAGCACCAACAACAGCAGCCCCTACAACTGCCTCACCTACAACTGCACACCTACAACTGCCACACCTACAACTGCTGCACCAACGACAGCGGCCCCTACAACTGCCGCACCTACAACTGCCGCACCTACAACTGCCGCACCATCAACTGCAACACCAACAACAGCAACACCAACAACAGCATCTACAACAGCAGCACCAACGACAGCAGCCCCTACAACTGCCTCACCTACAACTGCCGCACCTACAACTGCTGCACCAACGCACCAACAACTGCACCAACAACAGCCGCACCTACAACTGCAACACCAACAACTGCAACACCAACAACAGCAGCACCAACAACAGCTGCACCAACAACAGCTAGCACCTACAACTGCTATACCAACAAGCAGCTGCACCACAACAGCCGCACCTACAACTGCTCACCAACAACGGCAGCACCAACAACAGCAGCACCAACAACAGCAGACCTACAACAGCAGCACCAACGACAGCAGCCCCTACAACTGCCGCACCTACAACTGCAGCACCAACAACAGCCGCACCTACAACACCAACAACTGCAGCACCAACAACAGCAGCACCAACAACAGCAGAGCCAGCACAACAACTGCACCAACGACAGCAGCCCCTACAACTGCCTCACCTACAACTGCCACACCTACAACTGCTGCACCAACGACAGCGGCCCCTACAACTGCCGCACCTACAACTGCCGCACCTACAACTGCTGCACCAACAACTGCAAACCAACAACAACTGCAGAACCAACAACAGCAGAATCTACAACAGCTAGCACCAACAACAGCAGCCCCAACAACTGCCGCACCTACAACTGCTTCACCAACAACAGCCGCACCTACAACTGCTCACCAACAACGGCAGCACCAACAACAGCAGCACCTACAACAGCAGAATCTACAACAGCACCAACGACAGCAGCCCCTACAACTGCCTCACCTACAACTGCTTCACCAACTACAGCAGCACCAACAACAGCAGAATCTACAACAGCAGCACCAACAACAGCAGCCCCAACAACACAGCCTCACCTACAACTGCCACACCTACAACTGCCACACCTACAACTGCTGCACCAACGACAGCGGCCCCTACAACTGCCGCACCTACAACTGCAGCACCTACAACTGCCGCACCATCAACTGCAACACCAACAACTGCAACACCAACAACAGCAGAATCTACAACAGCAGCACCAACAACAGCAGCCCCTACAACTGCCTCACCTACAACTGCTGCACCAACAACGGCAAGACCAACAACAGCCAACAACAGCAGAATCTACAACAGCAGCACCAACGACAGCAGCCCCTACAACTGCCTCACCTACAACTGCCACACCTACAACTGCCACACCTACAACTGCTGCACCAACGAGCAGCACCTGCCCCTACAACTGCAACTGACCTACAACTGCCCAACAACTGCAGCACCAACAACTGCAACACCAACAACAGTAGAATCTACAACAGCAGCACCAACAACAGCAGCCCCAACAACTGCCTCACCTACAACTGCCGCAACACCAACAGCGGCCCTACAACAGCCGCACCAACAACTGCGCACCTACAACTGCCGCACCAACAACTGCAGCACCAACAACTGCAAGCACCAAGAAGCTACAACACTAGCAACTGCTATACCAACAACAGCAGCCCCTACAACTGCTTCACCAACAACACCTACAACTGCTCACCAACAACGGCAGCACCAACAACAGCAGCACCAACAACAGCAGAATCTACAACAGCAGCACCAACGACAGCAGCCCCTACAACTGCCTCACCTACAACTGCTTCACCAACAACAGCAGCACCAACAACAGCAGAATCTACAACAGCAGCACCAACGACAGCAGCCCCTACAACTGCCGCACCTACAACTGCACCAACAACAGCACCAACAACTGCAGCAACAACAGCAATCTACAACAGCAGCACCAACAACAAGCCCCTACAACTGCCTCACCTACAACTGCCACACCTACAACACACCTACACTGCTGCACCAACGACAGCGGCCCCTACAACTGCCGCACCTACAACTGCCGCACCATCAACTGCAACACCAACAACTGCAACACCAACAACAGTAGAATCTACAACAGCAGCACCAACGACAGCATCACCTACAACTGCCGCACCTACAACTGCTTCACCAACAACAGCCGCACCTACAACTGCTTCACCAACAACAGCAGCACCTACGACAGCAGAATCTACAACAGCAGCACCAACGACAGCAGCCCCTACAACTGCCTCACCTACAACTGCCACACCTACAACTGCACACCAACAACTGCTGCACCAACAACAGCAGCCCAACAACTGCTACAACACAACAACAGCCGCACCATCAACTGCAACACCAACAACAGCAGCACCAACAACAGCCCCCAACAACAGCCGCACCTACAACTGCTTCACCAACAACAGCCGCACCTACAACTGCACCAACAACGGCAGCACCAACAACAGCAGAATCTACAACAGCAGCACCAACGACAGCAGCCCCTACAACTGCCTCACCTACAACTGCCGCACCTACAACTGCTGCACCAACGACAGCGGCCCTACAACTGCCGCACCTACAACTGCAACACCAACAACTGCAACACCAACAACACCAGCACCAACAACAGCTGCAGCTACAACACTAGCACCTACAACTGCTATACCAACAACAGCCGCACCTACAACTGCTTCACCAACAACAGCCGCACCTACAACTGCTCAACCAACAACGGCAGCACCAACAACAGCAGCACCTACAACAGCAGAACCTACAACAGCAGCACCAACGACAGCAGCCCCTACAACTGCCTCACCTACAACTGCTTCACCAACAACAGCAGCACCAACAACAGCAGAATCTACAACTGCCGCACCAACAACAGCAGCCCCTACAACTGCCTCACCTACAACTGCCAGCACCTACAACTGCCACATCTACAACTGCTGCACCAACAACAGCAGCCCCTACAACTGCCTCACCTACAACTGCCACACCCACAACTGCACACCTACAACTGCTGCACCAACGACAGCAGCGGCCCCTACAACTGCCGCACCTACAACTGCACCTACAACTGCCGCACCATCAACTGCAACACCAACAACTGCAACACCAACAACAGCAGAATCTACAACAGCAGCACAACAACAGCAGCCCCAACAACTGCCGCACCTACAACTGCTGCACCAACAACGGCAGCACCAACAACAGCAACAACAGCAGAATCTACAACAGCAGCACCAACGACAGCAGCCCCTACAACTGCCTCACCTACAACTGCCACACCTACAACTGCCACACCTACAACTGCTGCACCAACGACAGCGGCCCCTACAACTGCCGCACCTACAACTGCACACCAACAACTGCAACACCAACAACTGCAACACCAACAACAGTAGCACAACAGCAGCACCAACTGCAGCACCAACAACTGCCGCACCTACAACTGCTTCACCAACAACAGCACCACAACTGCCACCAACAACAGCAGCACCAACAACAGCAGAACCAACAACAGCAGCACCAACAAGCTCACCTACAACTGCCAGCACCTACAACTGCCGCACCTACAACTGCCGCACCAACTGCTGCACCAACAACAGCAGCCCCTACAACTGCCTCACCAACAACAACACCAACAACTGCAACACCAACAACAGCAGAACCAACAAGCAGCCCTACAACTGCTGCACCTACAACTGCCACCAACAACAGCCGCACCTACAACACCAACACGGCAGCACCAACAACAGCAGCACCTACGACAGCAGAATATACAACAGCAGCCCCTACAACTGCCTCACCTACAACTGCCACACCTACAACTGCTGCACCAACGACAGCAGCCCCTACAACTGCCGCACCTACAACTGCAGCACCAACAACTGCAACACCAACAACACCAGCACCAACAACAGCTGCAGCTACAACACTAGCACCTACAACTGCTATACCAACAACAGCCGCTCCTACAACTGCTTCACCAACAACAGCCGCACCTACAACTGCTCACCAACAACGGCAGCACCAACAACAGCAGCACCTACAACAGCAGAACCTACAACAGCAGCACCAACGACAACTGCAGCCCCTACAACTGCCTCACCTACAACAACCAACAACAGCAGCACCAACAACAGCAGAATCTACAACAGCAGCACCAACGACAGCAGCCCCTACAACTGCCTCACCTACAACTGCCACACCTACAACTGCTGCACCCAAACAGCGGCCCCTACAACGCACCTACAACTGCCGCACCAACAACTGCAACACCAACAACACAGTTACAACACAGCACCTACAACTGCTGCACCAACAACAGCCCAGCACCTACAACTGCTTCACCAACAACAGCCGCACCTACAACTGCTTCACCAACAACAGCCACACCTACAACTGCACACCAACAAGCCAGCACCTACAACAGCAGCACCAACAACAGCAGCCCCAACAGCTGCCTCACCAACAACTGCAACAACAGCACCAACAACAGCTGCACCTACAACACTAGCACCTACAACTGCAGCACCAACAACAGCCGCACCTACAACTGCAGCACCAACAACAGCAGCACCAACAACAGCAGCACCTACAACAGCAGCACCTACAACTGCCGCACCTACAACTGTTGCACCAACAACAGCGGCCCCAACAACTGCCCACCTACAACTGCAACACCAACAACTGCAACACCAACAACACCAGCACCAACAGCACTGCAACAACACTAGCACCTACAACTGCAGCACCAACAACAGCACCTACAACTGCTTCACCAACAACAGCCGCACCTACAACTGCTGCACCAACGACAGCAGCCCCTACAACTGCCGCACCAACAACTGCAGCACCAACAACAGCAACACCAACAACAGCAGCACCAACAACAGCTGCAGCTACAACACTAGCACCACAACTGCAACACCAACAACAGCCGCACCTACAACTGCTTCACCAACAACAGCCGCACCTACAACTGCTGCACCAACAACGGCAGCACCAACAACAGCAGCACCTACAACAGCAGAATCTACAACAGCAGCAACGACAGCAGCCCCTACAACTGCCTCACCTACAACTGCTTCACCAACAACAGCAGCACCAACAACAGCAGAATCTACAACAGCAGCACCAACGACAGCAGCCCCTACAACTGCCTCACCTACAACTGCCACAGCAACTGCCACACCTACAACTGCTGCACCAACTACAGCGGCCCCTACAACTGCCGCACCTACAACTGCAGCACCTACAACTGCCGCACCATCAACTGCAACACCAACAACTGCAACACCAACAACAGCAGAATCTACAACAGCAGCACCAACGACAGCAGCCCCTACAACTGCCGCACCTACAACTGCTTCACCAACAACAGCCGCACCTACAACTGCTTCACCAACAACGGCAGCACCAACAACAGCAGCACCTACGACAGCAGAATCTACAACAGCAGCCCCAACGACAGCAGCCCCTACAACTGCCTCACCTACAACTGCTTCACCAACAACGGCAGCACCAACAACAGCAGAATCTACAACAGCAGCACCAACGACAGCAGCCCCTACAACTGCCTCACCTACAACTGCCACACCTACAACTGCCACACCTACAACTGCTGCACCAACGACAGCGGCCCCTACAACTGCCGCACCTACAACTGCCGCACCTACAACTGCCGCACCATCAACTGCAACACCAACAACTGCAACACCAACAACAGCAGAATCTACAACAGCAGCACCAACAACAGCAGCCCAACAACTGCTGCACCTACAACTGCTTCACCAACAACGGCAGCACCAACAACAGCAGAATCTACAACAGCAGCACCAACGACAGCAGCCCCTACAACTGCCGCACCTACAACTGCTTCACCAACAACAGCCGCACCTACAACTGCTTCACCAACAACGGCAGCACCAACAACAGCAGCACCTACAACAGCAGAATCTACAACAGCAGCCCCAACGACAGCAGCCCCTACAACTGCCACACCTACAACTGCCACACCTACAACTGCTGCACCAACAACAGCGGCCCCTACAACTGCCGCACCTACAACTGCCGCACCATCAACTGCAACACCAACAACTGCAACACCAACAACAGCAGAATCTACAACAGCAGCACCAACAACAGCAGCCCCTACAACTGCCGCACCACAACTGCCCCCAACAACTGCAGCACCAACAACAGCAGAATCTACAACAGCAGCACCAACGACAGCAGCCCCAACAACTGCTCACCTACAACTGCCACACCTACAACTGCCACACCAACAACTGCTGCACAAACAGCGGCGCCAACAACTGTTTACCTACAAGCAGAATCTTCAACTGCCGCACCTACAACTGCCAACACCAACAACTGCAACACCAACAACAGCAGAATCTACAACAGCAGCACCAACAACAGCAGCCCCTACAACTGCCGCACCTACAACTGCTGCACCCAACAGCCCCCTACAACTGCTTCACTACAACAACGGCAGCACCAACAACAGCAGCACCACGACAGCAGAATCTACAACAGCAGCACCAACGACAGCAGCCCCACAACTGCACCACCTACAACTGCCGCACCTACAACTGCTGCACCAAACAGCGGCCCCTACAACTGCCGCACCTACAACTGCCGCACCTACAACTGCAGCACCAACAACTGCAGCACCAACAACAGCAGCACCAACAACAGCAGAACGACAGCTAGAATATACAACTGCCGCACCTACAACTGCCGCACCTACAACTGCCGCACCTACAACTGCTTCACCAACGACAGCAGCCCCTACAACTGCAGCACCAACTGCAGACACCTACAACTGCAGCACCAACGACAGCAGCCCCTACAACTGCTCACCTACAACTGCTGCACCTACAACTGCTGCACCAACGACAGCATCGCCCTACAACTGCATCTACAACACCGCACCTACAACTGCCAACACCAACCTGCAACACCAACAGCAGCACCAACAACTGCCGCACCAACAACAGCAATACCAACAACAGCCGCACCCTACAACAGCCTCACTCTACAACTGCAGCACCTACAACAGCAGCACAACAACAGCAGAATCAACAACAGCAGCACCAACAACAGCAGCCCCAACAACTGCTAGCACCTACAACTGCAGCACCAACAACAGCTGCACCAACAACAGCAGAATCTACAACAGCAGCACCAACACAGCAGCCCCTACAACTGCCTCACCTACAACTGCCACACCTACAACTGCCCATCTACAACTGCTGCACCAACGACAGCAGCCCCTACAACTGCCTGCACCTACAACTGCAACACCTACAACTGCCAGCACCTACAACTGCACCAACTCTACAACTGCTGCACCTACAACAGCCGCACCTACAACTCAGCACCTACAACTGCCGCACCAACAACTGCAACACCAACAACACACCTCGACAGCTCTACAACAGCAGCACCAACGACAGCAGCCCCTACAACTGCTGCACCTACAAATGCCGCACCTACAACTGCTGCACCAATCGACAACGGCAGCACCTTACAACAGCCGCCCTACAACTGCAGCACCATCAACTGCCACCTACAACTGCAACACCAACAACAGCAGAATCTACAACAGCAGCACCAACAACAGCAGCCCCTACAACTGCCTCACCTACAACTGCTTCACCAACAACAGCACCAACAACAGCAGAATCAACAACGGCAGCACCAACAACAGCAGCCCTACAACTGGAAAAAGTTTCACCAACAACGGCCAGCACCAACAACAGCGGCACCTACAACTGTTTGCACCTACAACAGCAGCCACAACTGCCGCACCTACAACTGCCGCAGACCAACAACTGCAGCACCTACAACTGCGCACCAACAACTGCAGCACCCAACAACAGCAGAATCTAAAACAGCAGCACCAACAACAGCAGCCCCTACAACTGCCTCACCTACAACTGCCACACCTACAACTGCTAAAACAAACAGCCCCTACAACTGCCGCACCTACAATTCACCAACAACCAGCACCAACGACAGCAGAATACCAACAACATGCACTCAACGACAGCAGCCCCTACAACTGCCTGCACCTTACAACAACATGCCACACCTACAACTGCTGCACCAACAACAGCGGCCACCTACAACTGCCGCACCTACAAGACCTACAACTGCAACACCAACAACTGCAACACCAACAACAGCAGAATCTACAACAGCACCCTACGACAGCAGCCCTACAACTGCCGCACCTACAACTGCTGCACCAACAACACGACAACAACTGCTACAACCCAGCAAACAACGGCAGCACCAACAACAGCAGCACCTATCACTAGCACCTACAACAGTGTAGCACCAACAACAGCAGCACCAAAACACCAGCCCTCACAACTGCCTACAACTTCACACCAACAACTGCAACACCAACAACAGCTGCACCTACCAACAACTGCAGCACCTACAACTGCTGCAAATTTGTCAACAACAGCCGCCCTACAACTGCTTCACCAACAACTCCTAAGACCTACAACTGCTCAATGTCCAACAAGCAGCACCAACAACAGCAGAATTCAACGACAGCAGCACCCTACAACAGCAGCACCTACAACTGCTGCACCTACAACTGCCGCACCAACAACTGCTGCACCAACAACAGCAGAATCAACAACAGCGGCACCAACAACAGCAGCCCTACAACTGCCCTACAACTGCCTCACCTACCACTACAACTGTCCTCACCACTTACAACAACTACAACTGCTGCACCAACGACAGCGGCCCCTACAACTGCTGGCACCTACAACTGCCGCACCTCAACTGCAACACCAACGACAGCGGCAACCTACAACTGCCGCAACAACTGCTGCACCTACAAGCAGCACCAACAACATGCACCTACAACACTAGCACCTACAACAGCTTACCAACAACAGCAGTAACCTACAATGTTTGCCTCACCTCACCAACAACTGCCACAGAAACAACTGCTTCAACACCACAACGGCAACTGCCTCACCTACAACTAGAATCTACAACAGCAGCACCAACGACAGCAGCAACAACTGCCGCACAGCAACTGCTTGCACCAAACTGCAGCACCAACAACTGCAACACCAACAACAACAGCAGCACAACAGCAACAGCTACAACACCACCACCCACAACTGCATCACCAACAACAGCTTCACCTACAACTGCTGCACCAACAACCCCAGACCTACAACTGCAGCACAAACAACGGCAGCCCCAACAACTGCCTGCACCTACAACTGCCTGCAACCTACAACCAAGCCGCACCCACAACTGCCCCTGACTGCAACGACAGCAATTTGCTACACCATCAACAGCTGTTCACCCTCACCAACTGCAACACCAACAATGCCAGCTTGACAACAGCTGCACCTACAACACCAGCATTCTACAACTGCTGCACCAACAACAGCCGCACCTACAACTGACGCACCAACAACAGCCGCACCAACAACTGCTTCACACAACAGCAGCACCAACAACGGAAGCACCTACAACAGCAGCACCAACAACTGCCACACACCTACAACTTGCACCAACAACAACGCAGCCCCTACAACTTCCGCACCTACAACTGCACGCAACTTCTGCACCAACAATGCACCTACAGTGCAGCACCTACAACTGCCGCACCAACAACTGGCAACACCAACAACTGCAGAACAACAACAGCAGCGTTCCCCTACAACTGCCGCAGCCACACCTACAACTGCTGCACCAACAACGGCAGGACCAACAACAGCCGCACCTACAACTGAATCCAAAGGACCAAGCGACAGCCCCAACAACTGCCTCACTACAACTGCTGCACCTACAACACTAACACCACAACTGCATCGCACTCTACAACTGTTAGCACCTACAACTGCCACACCAACCACTGCAACACCAACAACTGCAACACCAACAATATGTTTGCGACAGCAGCAACAACTGCCGCATAGACAGAACAACTGCTTTCACCAACAACAGCAGCAACAATACTTACAGCAGAATCTGGGGCAACAGCAGCACCAACGACAGCAGCCCCTACAACTGCCTCACCTACAACTGCCACACCTACAACTGCCACACCTACAACTGCTGCATCTTCAACGACAGCGGCCCCTACAACTGCACCTATCAACTGCACCATCAACTGCAACACCAACAACAGCAGCACCAAGCCAGCAGCCCCTACAACTGCCCACCTCCAACTGCTTCACCAACAACTGCCGCACCAACAACTGCTTCACCAACAACGGCAGCACCAACATCAGCAGCACCTACAAACCTGAATCTACAACAGCAGCCCCTACAACTGCCTTCTACCTTTCACCTACAACTGCAGCATCAACGACAGCAGCCCCTACAACTGCCGCACCTACAACTGCAACACCAACAACTGCAAAACACCAACAAAACCAGCACCAACAACAGCTGCAGCTTAGGTCACCTACAACTGCTTTACAAACAGCCGCACCTACAACTGCTTGCACCAACAACAGCAGCACCTACAACTGCTCAACCAACAACGGCAGCACCAACAACAGCAGCACCTACAAACAGAATCTACAACAGCAGCACCAACGACAGCAGCCCCTACAACTGCCGACACCTACACTGCTTCACCAACAACAGCACCAACAACAGCAGAATCTACAACAGCAGCACCAACGACACAGCCCCCTACAACTGCCTCTTCACCTACAACTGCAACACCTACAACTGCTGCACCAAACGACAGCTGCCCCTACAACTGCAGCACCACCAACAACTGCAACACCAACAACAGCCTGCAGTTACAACCCAACATACCTACAACTGCTGCACCAACAACATCCAGAGCACCTACAACTGCCCACCAAACAACTGTTTGGCACAACTACCAACAACAGCCAAACAACTGCTTCAACAACGGCAGAACCTACAACAGCAGCACCAACGACAGCAGCCCCAACAGCTGCCTCACCAACAACTGCAACACCAGCACCAACAACAGCTGCTAAGCTACAACTGCTTCACCAACAACGGCAGCACCAACAACAGCAGCACCTACGACAGCAGAATCTACAACGCCTCAGCTACACTGCTGCACCAACGACAGCGGCCCCTACAACTGCCGCACCACAACAACAACAACACCAACAACTGCAACACCAACAACACCAGCAACAACAGCTGCAGCTACAACACTAGCACCTACAACTGCTATACCAACAACTGCCGCACCTACAACTGCTTCACCAACAGCCCACCTACAACTGCACCAACACGGCAGCACCAACAACAGCAGCACCTACAACAGCAGAATCTACAACAGCAGCACCAACGACAGCAGCCCCTACAACTGCCTCACCTACAACTGCTTCACCAACAACAGCAGCACCAACGACAGCAGCCCCTACAACTGCCTCACCTACAACTGCCACACCTACAACCTTGACCAAACAACAAGTGCCGCACCAACAACTGCACCTACAACCAACACGGCAGCACCAACAACAGCAGCACCTACAACAGCAGAATCTACAACAGCAGCACCAACGACAGCAGCCCCTACAACTGCCGCACCTACAACTCCTTCACCAACAACGGCGCACTACAACTGCTTCACCAACAACGGCAGCACAGAAGCACCTACAACGGCGGAATCTACAACCAACAAGCAGCACCAACTGCTTCACCAACAGCAGCACCAACAACAGCAGAATCTACAACACAGCACCCCAACCAGCAGCCCCAACAACTGCGGCACCTACAACTGCCACACCTACAACTGCCACACCTACAACTGCTGCACCAACGACAGCGGCCCCTACAACTGGCAGCACCTACAACTGCCGCACCTACAACTGCAACTGCACCAACAACTGCAACACAACAACAGCAGAATCTACAACAACACCAACAACAGCAACAACTGCCCTACAACAGCAGCTTCACCAACAACGGCAGCACCAACAACAGCAGAACTACAACAGCTGCAGCACACCGACAATCAGCCCAACAACAGCCGCACCTACAACTGCTTCACCAACAACAGCCGCACCTACAACTGCTTCACCAACAACGGCAGCACCAACAACAGCAGCACCAAGCAGAACAGCAGCCCCAACGACAGCAGCCCCTACAACTGCCACACCTACAACTGCCACACCTACAACTGCTGCACCAACGACAGCGGCCCCTACAACTGCCGCACCTACAACTGCAGCACCTACAACTGCCGCACCATCAACTGCAACACCAACAACTGCAACACCAACAACAGCAGAATCTACAACAGCAGCACCAACAACAGCAGCCCCTACAACTGCCTCACCTACAACTGCTTCCCCAACAACGGCAGCACCAACAACAGCAGAATCTACAACAGCAGCACCAACGACAGCAGCCCCTACAACTGCCTCACCTACAACTGCCACACCTACAACTACCACACCTTCAACTGCCAACTGCAACAACGGCAGCACTACAACAGTACAACTACCAGCAACCCCTTCAACTGCCGCACCTTCAACTGCCGCACCAACAACTGCAACACCAACAACAGCAGAATCACAACAGCAGCACCAACAGCAGCCCCCTACAACTGCCTCACCTACAACTGCCGCACCTACAACAGCCGCACCTACAACTGCCGCAACGACAACTGCAGCACCAACAAAGCACCTACGACAGCAGAATCTACAACAGCAGCCCCAACGACAGCAGCCCCTACAACTGCTGCTATTCCTACAACTGTCAAAGAGATGCCAACAACTGCTGCACCCCTGCAAGCGCCGCTCCCTACAACTGCCGTACCTACAACTGCCGCAACAACAACTGCAACACCAACAACTGCAACACCAACAACTGCAAGCACCAGCTACAACACTAGCTGCAAGCTACAACACTAGCACCTACAACTGCTCACCAACAACGCAGCACCAACAACAGCAGCACTGACAACAGCTTCACCAACAACAGCAGCACCTTACAACTGCTCAACCAACGACAACAGCACCAACAACAGCACTGCTGCACCAACAACAGCAGCCCCTACAACAGCAGAAACAACAGCAGCACTAACAACGGACAGCAGCCCCAACTGCCTCACCTACAACTGCAACAACCTAACAAAATAACTGCACCACCAACAACAGAAGCCAACAGCAGCACCAACGACAGCAGCCCCTACAACTGCCGCACCTACAACTGCTTGCACCAACAACGGCAGCAACTACAACTGCTGCCCAACTGCAGCACCTACAACTGCCACACCAACAACTGCAGCACCAACAACGACAGCGGCCACCTACAACTGGCGCACCTACAATCAACACCAACAACAGCCAGAATCTACAACAGCAGCACCAACGACAGCAGCCCAACAACTGCCTCACCTACAACTGCCACACCTACAACTGCTGCAACCAACGACAGCGCCCCTACAACTGCGCCACTAACCTACCACTGCCGCACCTACAACTGCAACACCAACAACTGCAGAACTACAACTGCTGCACCAACGACAGCTCCCCCCTACAACAGCTGCAGCTCCAACTGCTGCACCAACAACTGCCGCACCAACAACTGCCGCACCAACAACGGCAGCAAACAGCTGCAGCTACAACACCTGCACGACAGCAGAATCTACAACTGCTGCACCTACAACTCAGCATCAACGCTGCAGAACCTACAACAGCCGCCCCTACAACTGCCGCACCAACAACTGCAACACCAACAACTGCAACACCAAAACAGCAGCACCAACAACATCTGCAGCTACAACACTTACAACTGCCTCCCTACCTCTGCACAACAATGTTCAACCAACAACGGCACCAACAACTGCAGCACCTACAACAGCAGAATCAACAACAGCAGCACCAACAACACAGCAGCCCCTACAACTGCCTACAACAGCCGCACCTACAACTGCCGCACCTACAACTGGGGGTTGCACCCAACAACAGCCGCCCCTACAACTGCTGCATTAACTGCCACACCTACAACTGGTAGCACCAACAACAGCAGCACTGACAACAGCTGCAGCTACCAACAACTGCAACACCAACAACAGCAGAACCAACAACAGCAGCACCTACAACGACAGCAGCCCCTGCCACAACTGTCCACCTACAACAGCAGCACCAACAACAGCACCTACAACTGCTTCACCAACAACTGCAGCACCAACAACTGCTGCAGCAGCAGCCCCAACAACTGCCTCACCAACAACTACAACACCGCACCAACAACAGCTGCACCTACAACTGCTTCACCTACAACTGCAGCACCTACAACTGCTGCACCAACAACGGCAGAATCTAACAAACTGCCTCACCTACAACTGCTGCATTAACCTAGCAGCCCCTACAACTGCTGCACCTACAACTGCAACACCAACAACTGCAACACCAACAACTGTCAGCACCAACAACAGCTGCAGCTACAACACTAGCACCTACAACAACAGCCGCTCCTACAACTGCCGCACCTACCACCGCAGACCTACAACTGCTCAACCACCAACGGCAGCACCAACAACAGCAGCACCTACAACTGCCGCAACTACAACAGCAGCACCAATGACAGCGCCCCTACAACTGCTGCACCTACAACTGTTTCACCTACAACAGCAGCACCAACAACAGCAGAATCTACAGCGGCCCCTACAACTGCAGCCCCTACAACTGCCACACTGCGATTCCACAACTGCTGCACCAACGACAGCTGCCCCTACAACTGCTGCACCTACAACTGCCACACCTAAACTGCTGCACTCAACAGCTGCACTCTCCAACACTAGCGTACCCCAACTGCTGCACCAACAACAGCACACCAACAACACTGACAACAGCTGCAGCTACAACTGTTGCACCAACAACAGCCGCACTCTACAACTGCGTTTCCTTCCCAACAACTGCAGCATCAACAGCAAAGAATTCAAGCAGAACCCCAACAGCCGCACCAACAACTGCAACACTAGCACCAACAAACTGCAACACCAACAACTGCAACACCAACAACAGCGCAGACCTTACAACACCTGGGCACCACCTACAACGTGCTGCACCAACAACAGCCGCACCTACAACTGACGCACCAACGACAGCAGCCCTCACAACTGCCTTCACCAACAACTTCAGCACCAACAACGGGTAGCACCAACAACAGCAGCCCCTACAACAGCCACACCTACAACTGCTGCAACAACAACAACAGCAGCCCCTACAACTGCTCACACTGGCTAACTGCCGCACCTACAACTTCTGTACCTCAACAACGGGGCAGCACCTACAACTTCAGAGACCTGCCAACTGTCAAGCCAGACCAACAACGGCACCACCACCAACAACAACTGCAACACCAACAACAGCCGACCTGGAACAGCAGAACAACAGCCGACCTACAACTGCTTCACCAACAACCGACAACTGCCGCACCAACAACACCAGCACCTACAACAGCAGCACCTAAGACAGCAGAATCAACAACAGCAGCCCCAACGACAGCAGCCCCTACAACTGCCTCACCTACAACTGCTTCACCAACAACTGCAACACCAACAACAGCAGAACCAACAACTGCACCACCACAGCAGCCCCTACAACTGCCTCACCTACAACTGCACCTACAACTGCTACAACTGTTGCACCAACAACACAGCCGCACCCTGCAACTGCTTCACCAACAACAGCCGCACCTACAACTGCGCACCAACAACTGCAACACCAACAACTGCAACACTCAACAACAGCAGAATCTACAACACCAGCACCAACAACAGCAGCCCAACAACAGCCGCACCAACAACTGCTTCCCAACAACGGCAGCACCAACAACAGCAGAATCAACAACTACAACAGCACAACTCACACTACAACTGCTGCACCAACAACAGCAGCCCCTACAACTGCCTTCACCTGGCCAACTGCCGCAGCTACAACAACAACGGCAGCACCTACAACTGCAGCCTACAACTGTTTCACCAACAACAGTCAACCTGCACAACAACAACAGCAGGCTCCCTACACTGCGCACTTGCCAACAGCAGCACCTACAACTGCCGCACCTACAACTGCCCCCAACAATCCAACAAAGCTGCAGCTACACACTAGCACACCTACAACTGCCAGACTCAACTGCCACATCTACAACTGCCGCACCTACCACTGCTGCCGCAACTACAACTGCTGCACCAACGACCGCCCCATCAACTGCTGCACCTACAACTGCCACACCTACAACTGCTGCACCAACAACAGCCGCACCTACAACAGCCGCACCTCCAACTGCACCTCCAACTGCCGCACCAACAACTGCAACACCAACAACACTGACAACAGCTGCAGCTTCAACACCTGCACCAACTACAGCCGCACCTACAACTGCCTCACCTACAACTGCATCACTGCATAGCAGAACCTACACAGCCGCACCTACAACTGCCGCACCAACAACTGCCACCAACAACTGCAACACTAACAACAGCTGCAACACTAGCACCTACAACTGCAACGCGCACCTTCAACTGCTGCACCAACAACGGCAGCACACCAACAACAACAGACAACTGCTTCACCAACAACGGCAGCACCAACACGGCAGCACCAACAAACTGCCTCACCTACAACAGCCACACCTACAACTGCTTCACCAACAACACACCTAACAACAGCAGCACTGACAACAGCTGCCCCAACACCAGCACCTACAACTGCCAACACCAACAACAGCCGTTCACTGACACCAACAACAGCAGCACCAACGACAACTGCAGCAGCACCAACAACAGAATCTACAACAGCAGCACCAACGACAGCTGCCCCTACAACTGCCTCACCTACAACTGCCACACCTACAACTGCAGCCCCTACAACTGCCTGCCTACAACTGCGGCCCCTACAACTTCTGCACCAACAACGGCCGCACCTACAACAGCCGCACCTACAACTGCTTCACCAACAACAGCAGAATCTACAACAGCAGCACCAACGACAGCCCCTACAACTGCCGCACCTACAACTGCTGCACCAACAACAGCAGCCCCTACAACTGCTTCACCAACAACTGCCGCACCAACAACAGCTGCACCAACAACGGCAGCACCAACAGCAACCAACGACAGCAGCCCCTACAACTGCTTCACCAACAACTGCCGCACCCACAACTGCTGCACCAACGACAGCGGCCCCTACAACTGAAGCGCACCTACAACAGCAGCACCTACAACTGCTGCACCTACAACTGCAACACCAACATCTGCAACACCAACAACACCAGCACCAACAACAGCTGCAGCTACAACACTAGCACCTACAACTGCCGCACCAACAACTGCCGCACCTACAACTGCTTCACACCAACAACAGCCACACCTACAACTGCCGCACCAACACGGCAGCGCACCAACAACAGCTGCACCGACAGCGGCCCTTACAACTGCAGCACCCAACTGCCGCACCTACAACTGCAGCCCCTACAACTGCCTGACCTACAACTGCTTCACCAACATTTGCTGCACCTACAACTGCAGAACCAACAACTGCAACACCAACACAGCAGCCCCTACAACAGCTGCTGCTACAACTGCTGCACCTAAGAACTGCAACACCAACAACAGCCAGCATCTACAACTGCTGCACTACAACACCAGCACCTACAACTGCTGCAGCTACAACAGCTAGCACCTACAACTGCCGCAAGACCAACAACAGCCGCACCTACAACTTCTGCACCAACAACGGCAGCACCTACAACTGCCGCACCAACAACTGCTTCACCAACAACGGCAGCACCAACAACTGCAACAGCGGCCAACCCCAACAACTGCTGCACCTACAACAGCCAGAACCTTCACAACTGCCGCAGCCTACAACTGCTGCACCAACAACAGCCGCCCTACAACTGTTTCACCAACAACGCAGCACCAACAACAGCAGCACCTACGACAGCAGAATCTACAACAGCAGCACCAACGACAGCAGTCCCCTACAACTGCCTCAACCGTCACCTACAACTGCCGCACCTACAACTGCCCGCAACAACTGCAACACCAACAACACCAGCACCAACAACTGCAACACCTGCAGCACCAACAACAGCAGCAGCCAACAGCCTACCTACAACTGCTATCCCCAACAACTGCAGCACCAACAACAGCAGAATCTACAACAGCAGCACCAACGACAGCAGCCCCCAACTGCCGCACCTACAACTGCCGCACCAACAACTGCAGCACCAACAACAGCAGAATCGGCCCCAACGACAGCAGCCCTACAACTGCCTCACCTACAACTGCTGCACCAACAACGGCAGCACCAACACACAGCAGAATCTACAACAGCAGCACCAACGACAGCAGCCCCTACAACTGCCTCACCTACAACTGCTGAACCTACAACAGCTGCACAACAGCAGCCCCACAACTGCCTCACCTACAACTGCCACACCTACAACTGCCACACCAACTGCAACACCAACAACAGCCCCTACAACAGTAGCACCTACAACTGCTGCAGCCAACAACTGCCGCACTAAACAACTGCTTCCCCCAACAACTGCAGCACCAACAACAGTAGACCTACAACAGCAGCACCAACGACAGCAGCCCCTACAGCCGCACCTACAACTGCAGATTCTACAACTGCTGTACCAACACAGCAGCCCCTGGCAGCACCTACGACAGCAGACCTACAACAGCAGCACCAAACTGCTTCACCTACAACGGCAGCACCTACAACAGCAGCACCTACAACTGCAACACCAACAACTGCAACACCAACAGCACCAGCACCAACAGCTGCAGCTACAACACTAGCACCTACAACTGCACCAACAACAGCTGCAGCTACAACACTAGCACCTACAACAGCAGCACCAACAACAGCAGCACCAACAACAGCAGAATCAACAACAGCAGCACCAACGACAGCAGCCCCTACAACTGCCTCACCCACAAGCAACCAACCTACAAATGCTGCACCAACAACGGCTGCACCTACAACTGCAACAACACCAACAACACCAGCACCACCAACAGCTGCAGTAACAACAACAACAGCAGCCCCTACAACAGCACCAACTACAACAGCCCCACCTACAACTGCTGCACCAACAACGGCAGCACCAACAAGCAGCACCTACAACAGCAGAATCTACAACAGCAGCACCTCCAACTGCAGCACCTACAACTGCCGCACCAACAACTGCTTCACCAACAACAGCAGAATCTCAACCAACGACAGCAGCCCCTACAACTGCTGCACCTACAACTGCCAGCACCTACAACTTACAACTGCTGCACCAACAACAACTGCCGCCCTACAACTGCCGCACCACAACTGCAACACCAACAACTGCAACACCAACAACACCAGCACCAACAACTGGCAACACCAACAACTGTTGCACCTACAACTGCCGCACCTACAATTGCTGCACCAACATTAGCGCCTCTACAACTGCCGCACCAACAACAGCCGCAGACTCCCCACAAGCCTACCTACAACTGCAGCAATTAACAACAGCAGCCCCTACAACTGCGACCTACAACTGCTGCACAACTGCAGCCCCCAACTGACTGTTGGGGCACTCCAGCAACTGCCGAATCAAAAACACCAACAGCAGCACCAACAACAGCAGCACCAACAAACTGCCTCAACACTAGCACCAACAACAGCAGCACCCCACAACCTACAACAGCCGCACCTACAACTGCTTCCAGCTAACGCAGCTACAACAACAGCAGCACCAACGACTGCACCAACAGCCGCACCTAGAACTTACAACAACCGCCACCCAACAACGGCAGCACCAACAACTGCTGCACCTACGACCTAAGTCTTTACAACTGCCTCGCACCTACAACTGCCGCACCTACAACTTCTGGCACCAACGACAGCGGCCCCTACAACTGACTCACCTACAAGCTGCAACTGCAACACCAACAACACCAGCATCGACAACAGCTGTGACCCACAACACCAGAACTCCACAACTGCTGCACCAACAACAAAGCCGCCCCTACAACTGCTGCACCAACAACACCAATACCTACAACTGCAACACCAACAACTGCAACACTCCAACTGCAACACCAGTAACACCAACAACAGCTGCAGCTACAACACTAGCACCTACAACTGCTGCACCAACAACAGCCGCATCTACAACTGATTCACCAAGCAACAAGCCGCACCTACAACTGCTTCACCAACAACGGCAGCACCTACAACTGCAACACCTACAACTGCTTCACCAACAACGGCAGTACAACAACGACATGGCCCCTACAACTGCTGCACTTGCTAACAGCTTCAGACCTACAACTGCCGCGCGACCTACAACTGCCGCACCAACAACTGCAAACACCAACAACTCCAGCACTCTTACTTAATAGCAGAATCTACAACAGCAGCACCACAAATCCACAGCAGCCCCTACAACTGCCCCCACCTCTACAATTGTCAGCAACTGCTGCACCCACGGCATCAGAAGCACAACAGCAGCACCAATCCATTAAATGCCTCACAACTGTTCACCTACAACTGTCGCGAGACTCCCACTAGAAACTGTTGCTGCACTTTACGACAGCAGAATCTACAGTACCAACGACAGCAGCCCTGCCAACTGCCTCACCTACAACTGTTACACCTACAACTTCAGCGGCCCCTAACTGACCTCACCTACAACCAAGCCGCACCTTACAACTGCACAATTCACCAACACCAGCATCAACAACAGCTGCAGCTACAACACCAGCACTCAACTGCTGCAACTAACAGCTGCCGCAGAGACCTTACAACTGGCGACCAACAACACCAGCACCCACAACTGCTTCACCAACAACGGCAGCCCCTACGACAGCAGAATCTAAAACAGCAGCACCAAACAACAAGCAGCCCCTTGCCAACTGTCTCACCTACAACTGTCAAGCATTCTTACAACTGTTGCTGCAGGCAACGACAGCGCCCCAGAGACCTACAACTGCAACACCAACAACACCAGCACCAACAACTGCAACACTAGCACCAACAACAGCTGCAAGCTACAACATCTACAGTATTCACAACTGCTGCACCAACAACAGCCGCACCTACAACTTGCTTCACCAACAACAGCCACACCTACAACTGCCGCATCTACAATTGTCAAGACCTGCCAACTGCTGCAACCCACGCAGCACACCCACAACAGCAGCACCAACGACAACAGCCCCTGGCTGGATTCCACCTGGCTAACTGCTGCAGCACCTGGCCAACTGCCGCACCAACAACACCAGCACCGACACAACAGCTGCAGCTACAACACTAGCAGTTAGCATCAACAACGGCAGCACCTACGACAGCAGCCTCCCTACAACTGCCACACCCACAACTGCTGCACCAACAAACACCAGCCCCTACAACTGCCTCACCCACAACTGCCGCACTCACAACTTCTTAAATTCAACAAGTAGCACCAACAACGGCAGCTCCCTAAGCAACTGCTGCACCTAACAGCCGCACCTACAACTGCTTCACCAAACAACGGCACCAAATATCAGAAGCAGCACCAACCATTGTAGCAGCCCATACAACTGCCGCACCTACAACTGCTGCACTCTACAACTGCCGCACTCCAACTGCTGCACCACAGCATCTCATAAGAAGGTAATCAACTAAGCAGCCCCATGTCTGCCCATTCCATACACACTCCCATAGTTTCACCAACGCATAGCTCCACAACTGCTGCAGACCTGAATCAAGCGTACCTAAATCTATGCCCCCAACTGCCGCACTCACAACTGCCACACCAGCACCAACAACAGCTGCAGTTACAAACACTAGCACCTACAACTGTTGTACCAACAACAGCCGTGAGACCAAAAACAACTGCTTCACTAACAACAGCCGACTCCCACAATCATAGTTTCTATCAACGGTAGCACTAAATCAAAAATTATTAGAATTCCAGCAACAGCAGCACCAACGTATAGCAGCTCCCACAACTGTTTTGTCAGACCAACAATCAAAAACACTAATGAATAATAGCTACAATGAGTTGAAGCTACAACACCAGCACCCACAACTGCACACCAGCATCAGCTGCTGCAGCTACAACACTAAAGAACTAAGCAACTGCTGCACCAAATAGCCGACTTGTTAAATTGACGCATTCATCAAAATACCAATACTCTACAACTGCAGCACTAAATAACGGGAAGCCTTTAACTGCTAACTTGGCTAACTGCCGAATCCTTACAAATGTTTGCACAGCCCTACAACTTCCTGCACCTACAACAGTCAAGATCACTAACAGTTGCACTACAACAACTGTAACACCAAATAACTGCAACATCAACAACAGCTGCAGCAATCATTAGCCCCTCAGCACCGTTTCATCACAACTGCCGCACCTACAACTTTGCAACACCTACAACTGTTGGCAGCACCAACAACGAAGTGTTCTCTACAACTGCTGTGGTAATTTGCTAAATAGTCAGACTCCAACTGTGTTTGATCGCCAACTGCCGCACGGCTCAACTGGCACCAACAACCCACCTAGACCTATAACAGCAGTTAGTTCAATTTACAGCAGAAGCCCCTCAACGTTTCACCCACAATTGTCAGCAGCAATCAGTTGCACCTATTTATATCAGAATTTAGCAACAGTAGCCCAACGACAGCCTCTACAACTGCTCACCTACACTGTCAACTGCACCTACGATAGCAGAACAACGAGCAGCAACGCTCTCACCACAACTACACCTGGCTACTTCTGCACCAACAACAGTCCCTCAACTGACTCAGACCACAACTGCCGCACCTACAAATAATCAGCACTAACAACAGCTGCAGGCTACAAATTAAAGTACCACAACTGTTGTACCAACAACAGCCGCACTAACTCATAAGCTTCACCAACAACAGTCAAGAGACTCATAAATTGCTGGCTAACACTAGCACCTACAACTGCTGCACCAACAACAGCCGCATCAACAACAGCCTCTACCTACAACTGCTTCACACTTAACAACGGCAGCACCAACAACAGCATCACCTACGACAGCAGAATCCAACAGCAGCACCTACAACTGAGTTACCATGCAGTAGCACCAACAACAGCAGCCCCTACAACACCAACAACAACACCAGCAACGACAACAGCTGCAGCCATTAGTGACTCCACAACTGCCAAACCTAATGACCGTTAACAGCTACAACTTCCTCTTACTCACTAACAACTGGCACATCTACAACTGCTAAATTTTACATCAGCTGCACCTACAACATCAGTGCTACAACAGCTGCACCTATCACTTTGACC